>JASZXU010000012.1:0-56228 GCA_035521515.1 Phenoliferia sp. Uapishka_3
TGGTGACGTCCGACGTGTGACGCTGGCGGGGAAGCAGGGCGGGAGGCGCAGTGCAATGTATTGACGCCGAAAATTGTCTAGGTCTGGACATTGGTTCTACGTCGATATCACAGCCGAACCACCTCGATCCATCTGGGTGCGTCGTTCATCGTCCGTCTCCCGCGCTACCCTGCTCACTTTACCTTGACACTAGGTTCACCCATATAGCGACCGCCAATATGTTCTCTCCCTCCCCGAGTCGTCCGAAGTCAGACAGCACTATGCAAACCTCCTCGCCGACTCGCAGGACCAAAAACTGTCTGCGCACGAGTCGAGCCGCTCATCAGGCGGCGCGGCTGGCTCAGCTTCTGGAGCTGGCGCTAGCTCTAGCCATGCCCATGCATCAACTTCGCAATCACGCCAATATACAGGACCTCCAGAGAAGAAGACTTTCGGGCGCAAGCTCAAAGATTCTCTCACCGGGACTACTCACGACCAGCGCGTTCGAGAACGAAAGGAAAAGCATGAGAGGGTGCGTACCATCCTTCGACTTATTCTCCTGCCCTTCCACGAAGCTGATATGAAAATGTTGCTTGGTGTAATAGGAACTTGCTGAGTACAAACAATATATGGAACGGCGTGCTGCCTTAGCAGACCAAAGACAAGCGGCCTACAATGCCAATCCGGGAGGAAATTACGGCTATGCGGCGCCTACTATGGCGTATCCACAAGGGTATGGAGCCAATTCGAGAATGAACGGGTATGGTTATGGAAGGCAGCAAGGGTGAGTGCTTGTATTGCGCTTGTCAAAGATGGAGGGCTGATCTGAGCCTTCGCAAGATATGGCTATGGTGGAGGAGGGATGTACGGTGGCAGTGGCTACGGAGGTGGGTACGGTGGGGGCTATGGCGGGTACGGAAATCGCAGGGGAATGGGAATGGGCGGTGAGTGGCGAGTCGAATTTCTTTTCATCGACAAGCGTACTGACTTTTTGATTTAGGTACTGGCCTCGCACTCGGAGGTGGATTGCTCGGAGGTGAGTTTGGTTTTAGTCGGTTTGAAGATTCGAGTAGGGGACTAATCATTGGGATTTATCGCAGGACTCCTGCTTGGTGATTTGCTGTTTTGATTATCATACTCGGCAATGTGAGGGTTTTGTGTTTTGTTAGTAGTTGAAGTCGAGTCTTTGTCTGTCAAGTCAGTAGCTATGTCATAAGAAGTGTCCGTATGTCTGGTTGACACAACGGCAGTCATATGAACAGAGCGAAATACAAGGAACACGGAAGCGGTGTCGCATGGTTTTCGGTCGCCAACAATGTTTTCATGACACTATTCGTATTTCAGATGCTCTGACTGATGTGGGATGATGGAACGACTTTACTCATGTGGTAGATTGGGTAGATAAGACGGCCGTTGGAAGGGAATATAGGAAGAACTGCTTGGAAATTTGGAGAAGAGGAGAATGCGACCATACACAGGTCTCTTTTAGTAGTCGTCCCGCTCGCGGTTGTACTGCTGTCTTGGGGGACGGGGAGCAGCCAAGCCAAGGATGACTTGGTGAGCCGCTTCAATGGCATCCGGTGTACCGGTAAGGGTTAATTCTGGCATTTGAGGAACGGCACGAATGTCAGCAACGTTCGTCAAGTCTATGATTGGTCGGAGACAGCCTCACGGTTTGCGTCCTTTCGGCCTACAACCTCGACTTCTACACCGCCAGTTCGAAGCCTGTCAAGACCGGCTCCTCCACGACCGACAATGCGGGGCACTGAGCAAGAATAGTCAGTGACGGAAAGGCAGACATGCGGAATCGAGAAAGCCTACTGAGTCCACGAGGTACAGTCACCCATCCAACGTGAGTAGATGAGGTCGCTTGTTTGAGCTGGCGCTCAATGTCGGCGAGGATCTTGTCTGCGTCTTCTTGCGAGGCCGATTCGATGACCCAAGGAATGTCTCCAGTCTCCTCTTGTGCATCCTCATAAAGGGGCACAAGCTGGAAGAGGACCTCCGTGTCAGGCGCCGCATCGCCATCGTCGTCGATTCGGGCCGCAGGTGCGGCGGCCCCGTTGGTGGGGGTTGGCGGCTTCTTGCCCTTGACGGACGATGGAGGGGGCTTGACACCCTCGTGCGTGACGCGGGTTCCGTTCGGGAGTGAGCGGAAGAAGCGTCCACCGTTTGCGATCTTGGCGTGCAGTTTACGAGGAACTTGGATGGTGTGACTAGCAGAGATCTGGTTTCCGCGTCCCTTCTGCGCATTAGAGGTTGTCAGATAATCTTGTAAAATAAGAAACAGCAGAGATACATACAGTAAGGTCATCAGCAGCTGCAAGGCAAGCTTCGCGAGGTCCGACAAGCTTGATGATATCGTCCACAGGAGCGTCCTTGACATCTTCTGGGTTGACGACCTCCCCAGTCTGCGCGTAGTCGTTCCAACCTGGCATCATGACCTTGACGCCGTGTTTTCGCTGGAGCTCCTGGAGGGCCGAAGCGCCCTTACCGATGACTGAGGCGTGGAGGGTGCGCGGGACGGCGACTCCGTAAACGACTCGCGACTTGAGGCTAGCGACCTCCTTCTCGAGGGCAGCACGGATCTTCTCAGCGACATCCTTGGTGGCAGTGATAGTGACAGTGTTTCCGTTGGACTCGTCACCTTGGCGAGGGAAGCGAACGGCGTTGCCCGACAAGCGAGCCTCAGTCGGTCCACCGCATCGTGTGATGAGGTCGCGGACTGTAAAGCAAGGCCATGGCCCATCAGCACCGTCCTCGATATACATCAGGTTTGGAGCAGGACCTACTGCTTGATCCTCCGGATCCGATCAAAGTAGTGTGGAACTCTCGTGGGATGTCGAGAGTGAGACGTGCCTCGCCGTCAACATCCTTCGCGATGGCGAGAATGGCGGCTTTGGCAGCCTGAGTTCCTGCCTTCGTACCACGGAGGGTGACCTCAGCAGTAATGGCGTCGTCGGACGCTTGATCGATATCTACGGTGACCTGGTTGTCCTCCTTGATCTCGTTGATCGTAGCTCCAGCCTTGCCAAGAACGCGGGGGAGCGACTTGACGGACACGGTGAATGTGACGACCTGACCGTGCTCCTTGGAGAAGTCAATGAGATCAACGAGCTCCTTCTTGGCTGCCGAGGCTCCCTTCTGCCCTCCGCGAATAGTAATATCGTTTGACGAGTCACCGGCCTTGGGGAAGTTGATTCGGACGTCGTAGTTGGTCTCGAGGCGCTTCATGTAGGCTCCTTGTTTACCGATGAGAGTTCCACGCTCGAGGGAGGCGGGGATCGGGACAGTGAGGGTGACTTCGTCGGCCTTTGAGATTGTCGCTTGTCAGTGAAGAAGTTGAGGCCCAAGAACTCGAACAACTCACGAGCCTGTCGACTTGGTGAAGGATACGCTTCTTCGCCTCCTCGGCGTTCTCCTTGCGACCTTTGATGGTGACCTTGCTCTTTGCGGAACTCTTTTTGGTGGAGGTGCTGGCAGCGCCAAGCTCCTCAAAGTCGACGCGAACGCCGAGGTCCTCACGAAGCTTGTTGATTCCTGATCCGGCCTTTCCAACGAGCTATGGACAGATAGAAGGAAACTAATCAGCGTCAACCTCGTCGAGAGGCTCACACAAGAACACGTACGTGGCGGACGTGAAGGGTGTCGACTTCGAACTCGATAACCTGCACAAAGCCATTGCTCAGTCTTTCCGGCATGTGCTAACAGTGCAGAGATGTCTCACGTGAGAGTTTATAATCTCCGAGTTCTTTGCTTCCTCCGCGATCCTGCTAATCTCGCGCTTGACACGAGCGACCTCGTCGGACGGTCCACGGATTGTGACAACGTCTTCAGCGCCGGCTCCGTTCGTCTTCGCCTCACCGTTAACGGGAGCTTTGGATCCGAACGAAACGTTGACGAGCCTCTCCTCACCGATAACGGCGTTGAGAGTCGTTCCGCCTTGGCCAATGATGTTGCGGTGGAGCGCCTGAGGGATAGTGAGAGTCGAGGTGGTGATGTCGGCTGCCTCCTTTGCCATTTGCTCGATCTCAGCCTTGACCTCTGCAGGTGAATATGGGATCATCAGAAACTGTATCAAGGGCAATGGAATGAGGTCACGAACCAGTGAGGACCTCGATAGCCTTCGAGCTCTCGCCGGTGAAGACAAGGAGAATGTCTGACCTGTCTTCGCCGTCAGGAGGGAAGATGACCTCGACGCCTCGCTTTTCTTCGAAAGCCTTGACCTTCGATCCCTTCTTACCGATGAGGTGCTTGTGAATAAGGGAATCGACGTCGACAATGGCAAAGTTGGTCGGGGGAAGGGTCCTGACAACGGCGATGATGGCAGTCCTCGCGGCCTTGACGTTCTCGACATCTTTACCGACGATCTCAATGGTGGGAGTTCCAGCGGCAATGGCGGCAGGGCGGGGAAGGTAGACCTGAACATCGTTGTCGTCTGAGAGCTGGCGGAACCTGCCCTTGCGAAGAATGTAACGGGTGACGTTGGCAGCGTAGGCCATCTTGTCGTGGGATCCACGGTGAGCGGTGCTAAGGTCGAGAGTGTCGACGGGGGTTGCTTGTGCTTTGGCGAGGACCTGCCCCGGACAAAGAATTCATTGATGATTTTGATGAGAGGTGATAAAGGTAGACTTACAACTTCCAGAGCCTTGATCAAGGCGGCCTGAGGTCCTCGGATGGTGACATCTTCACTTGCGCTCTCAACGGAGGGAAGCTCAACTGAGCACCCAGTAACCTCCAGAATCTCATCGGCATTCGCTCCAACGAGGAAGCGGTGCTGACGCTTGCTAACGCTCATAGAGATGGTCTTGCAAGTTCGCTCCTTCATGCGAAGTTGAGGGTCAGTCTGTGAATTCCCAAAGTACGAAGGACCGGATGACTGACAAGTTCAGCAACCTGGGTCTGGATCGCCTCCACAACCTTGGCAACAGCATCCCTCTCTCCAGAAATGACGATGGCCTTCTCAACAACTTCCTTCTCCTCCTCATCTCCAGCGGTCGCAGAGACGCCTCGCTTCTCGAATGCCCTTGGAACATAGACAGAAACGACGTCGGTGGCACCGACGCTCGCGACAAGCTCTGCCATTCGAGCACCACGAGCTCCACTGAGGAGGGGCCAATAGATCTTGGGTACCGAGTCGAGCTTAGTCTGGACTTTGGCAATTCGCTCGTTGACAATCGAGAGGACCTTTTGGCGGGCGGCTTCAACGGCGTGGGAGTCTCCGGAGATGGTGATGGGAATGAGGGGACCGTCTGGGAACTCGTCGGTAGGGAGCTCGAGGTCGGCATCGGCGTTAGGGTCGCGAGGAGGAATCTGGATTTGTGCACCGGTAGCGTCGGTGATCTGCTTCAGCGTACGACCTGGTGAGAATCCGAGCGTTAGCTTCCGTCCTTGTTCCCGCGTGCGCAGCGTGTTATGAAAACGCACCCTTTCCGCCAATGACCAGAGCACGAAGGCCAGCAGGAATCAAAACATCGATAGAGACCTTCTTAGCGAGCCTTCCAAGAAGCTCCCGCTTAACAGTCTCGACCGCGGCTTGGGCTTCAGCGCCCTTGGCCTTGATGAGGAAAGTTGTGATGTTCTTGGATGTGCTGGCCTCAATTGTGACGGACGGGTGTCGCCTCATGAGGAGCGTCATGACCTCTCCCAGGGTAGTAGGCTCAATCTCCCTCGCGTTGGAGAAGACTCCGCGAGCTCGGCCGCCGGCAGAAGGAGCGGCATGGATGTGGATTCCGTGCGCGGGGAGCTGAACCCTAGTCGAGTAAGAGTTGGGCGTGGCAGTTCCTGTCGATTCGTCGCCTACGGGAGTAGCAGAGCGGGAGTTGCCGTTGGAAGAAGGAGTGGGAGTAGCGTCGCGGATGCGCTGAGCTGCTCCTCCGCCTGCACCCCAACTGGGGCCGGCCTTCTTGGCGCCGAGGTTGCCACCGAGAGACGGAAAAGCTGACTCATCCGAAATGTTGATTGGCTTTGGCTTTGCTGGGGCGATGGAGGCAGGCGTGTCGAACGACGTGGCAGCGGGTGGGAAGGGGTCGACAGTGATGAGGTCCGCCTTTGCGTTTCCTCCTCCGAGGGCCGGGAAGGCGTCAGAGGATGTGCTGGCCTGGGCAGAGCTCGACTGGGCGCCATTTGCCGAGTGTTGCTGAGCCATGCGCTGGGCGGCCGAGAGCGGAGCGGTCGCCTGCACGACGGGCGCGGCGCTACTTCCGTTGATGGAGTCTGACATGGAGTGTTGTTTGTTCGTTTTCCTTTGTTAGATTGTAGGGTAATCCTACAGAAGAGCGAGCTCGCAACTCAGTCATGTGCTCGTCGTGTCGTACGCCTGATGAGTTGGCGGAGGTGCGGGAAATGGGACTTACCAGGTGCTCTAGTGAAGGGCTACTGGACAGGACGGGTTACCGGTGAAGGGACCAGACGGGGTGGTGAGCTCTGAAGCGGTCGTGGAGGTAAACTCTTGGTGATGGGATAAGAGTAAGACCAGCTCGACAGCGCAGAGTCGCGACCTTCTCTCGTCGTCGACTGCGCCTTACATCCGGTCAGCCGACGTCCCGGCGTCGCTCATCCGATACTTTTGCCTCTCCTAGGCTTTGACAAGCCAGGCTCTCCAGGCGATTTTACAACAGGTTGTATGAAATCCCGGATGCCCAGCTAAAGACTTCGGCACGTCTTGTGGTGCCCCATCAACCTTTCGCGCGGAGTCCTTCTCAACGATGTCGTCGTCTTTCCTCTGCGTAGTGTTGTTCTTTGTCTTTTTAGCTTCAAACTTGATGTGCTGCAGTGTGAAAGCCACGAAACGTCGACGTGTGTACAATATGTTGAAGGTTAGAAGGTTAAGGAAGAAACAGGGGCTGCTGCCTCGAAGCAGCTTAACGAACACGAACGTACCCTCTTCATCCTCAAACTCCTTCGATAATGTCACTTGCCGGAGCCAGCCTTTCCGCTTTTGTGAAAAGTACCCTTTCAGCCGATACCGTGAGTTGTTCATCTCCCGGCGCCAGTCGCGTGCCGTCGGCTAAGCTGACCTCCGCACTTTCATCCTCAGCTCGTTCTACGTGGAAAGACGCTCGTACCAGGTCAGCTCCCCAAGGAGCGTGTAATCCATCTGGAAGGACTTAGCGCACCCAGGATCGGAAACCGTGATCGTGCGGACGAGGTATGTTACGTGGCTCTAGTACTCGTGCGAGCTCACCGTCGTTGCCTTTGTACCGTACAAGCACGACGCTAACAGCATCTTCTTCCTGCAGGACTTTGCCTTCGAGTCACGCGAGTACCTTCGCGTTCTTCTCGTCGGCAAGGAAGTCAAGTTCTCCATCTCCCACACCGTTTCGACTACCACCCCACCTCTCGAGTTTGGAGTCGTATTCGCCCAAACTCCCAATGGTGTCATTGACGTTGGACTCGAGGTCATTAGAGCTGGATGGGCCAAACTTCGCGATGCAGGAAAGGGAGATGAAGAGGAGAGCGGACGCAGGGCGCTCATGAAAGAGGCAGAGGCGGAGGCCCAGGCTGCTGGCAAGGGCGTTTGGGGCACATCAGTCCAGCGAAATGTTGAACAGGGAATGCCAGAGGATCCTACTGCATTTTTGCAAGAATACAAGGGAAAGCCGCTCGATGGTACGTCCGGAGCGCTTGCATCCAACGTCGACCGCGGAGAGCTGACTTGTATTCCCCGAACAATTGCAGCCATCATCGAGGCCACACCAAACGGAAGCACCGTTCGTGCTCGCCTTCTTCTTTCGCCGACAGAACACCAGATTGTGTCTATCGGTCTCGCTGGAGTGAGGGCTCCCCGCTCCGGCAACCCGGCTGGTGGCGAGGGCTCTTCCGGCGAAGAGTTTGGTGACGAGGTGAGTGCATGGACATGTCTTTGAGCACGACGAGGATCCTTACTAACTCACACAACGTCCCCTGAAGGCTCGCTACTTTGTCGAGTCGCGCCTCCTACAACGTCAAATCAAAGTGACGTTACTTTCACTCCCGACTCCCACCGTCGCCCCTTCAGCTTTCTCTTCCACTTCTAACTCGACCCCTCCTCCTTCTGCCGCCCCCACCATGTTCCTCGGTACCATCCAACATCCTGCTGGAAATATTGCGGGTAAGTAAACCCAACTCAAAATGAATATAGATAGTGCTGACCCACAATGATAAATTAGCTCTTCTACTCCAAACTGGTCTCGCCAAGGTAGTTGATTGGCACGCCGGCTTCCTGAGTCAATCTCCTACCCCCACGATGATGGCGGAGCTGAGGAAGGCCGAAGGAGAGGCAAAAGCCGCCAGGCGTGCGTTATGGAGGAGTCTCCCGATGCCCGCACCGGGAGCAGCAGCTGTTGCAGCCCAACAGGCGAAGGACAGCAAATGGGACGGTGTTGTCACTAGGGTTTGGGGTGCTGATATGCTCAGCATCCTCAAGACTGGTGAGCAGACCGAGAGAAGGGTTCAGCTTGCTTCTGTTAGGCAGCCAAGGTTTGTTCTGGGATCGATTTCCGAAGAAACAAAAAGTAAAGTACTTACATCGTATTGAAAAATAGGGCTTCGGATCCGAACCTCGCGGGACTTCAGGCTGAGGGCAAGGAGCTCCTGCGTAAGAAGCTCATCGGCAGGCAGGTACGACTGGTCTTTCCTTTCGATATGATTCTCTGCTCACCACAAAATATTCAGGTCCATGTCCTGATCGATTATGTCAAGCCTGCCGAAGGAGACTTTGAGGCAAAGGACTGTGCCACGATCAAGACTGTCAACGGAGCGTAAGTGTTTTCATAGCGCCGTTCCTGACCGTGTCCTGACACAATTATACAGAAACGTAGCGGAACTCCTCGTAGAGCGTGGATTGGTCTCCGTTATTCGTCACCGACAAGGAGATGAGCAGCGCTCGTCGGATTACGACAGGCTCATGGCCGCCGAAGCGAAAGCTATCGCTGAGACCAAGGGTTTACATAGTGGAAAGCAGTTCCCACTTGGCAGGATCATTGATGCCAGCGAGGTGCGTAATCAATTTTTTTATCTTCCGCAAATTTGATCTCACTCATCAAACCTACCACTGTAGTCCGCTCAAAAGGCAGCGCCATTCCTTTCTTCCTTCAAGCGCGCCGGCCGTACAGCTGGAGTTGTTGACTTTGTTGCCGCTGGCTCGAGGTTCAAGGTAAGCTCAATCACTCAGGGAAATATTACTGGATGCTCAAATGTATGGCATTAGGTCTTCATCCCGAAGCAAGACACCAAGATTACTCTTGTCCTCTCTGGCATTCGCGCTCCTCGAACGGCTCGCAACCCTCACGAAAAATCTGAGCCGTATGGACAGGAGGCTGCGACATTCGTCTCTCGTCGCTGCATGCAGAAGGACGTCGAGTTCTTGGTTGAGGCAACTGACAAGTCTGGTGGTTTCATCGGAAAGGTCAGCGTGCGGCTTTGCGAAAATGTGCGCCCGGAACTAACAAGTTTGTGGCAATGCTTAGATGTTTCTCGGCAACGATGACGTTGCCGTTTTGCTCGTGAGGGAGGGACTCGCGAAGGTCGACGAGTACGCTTCTGTCTCGAAGGATCTGACAGAAGCCCAAGAGGAAGCGAAGTCGGCACGCAAAAACGTTCGTCTGGTCATCACTCACGATGCCGACATCTTATTGACCGCCAAATTTCCTTCCAGATTTGGAGCTCTTTCGATCCATCTGCCGAAGCGGAGGCAAACGGCTCGAACGGCCATGCCGCCGCACCAGCCAGCGCTCGCAAGGAGTACGTCGACATCGTGGTGTCTGACGTCCGTGGCGGAGGAGAGACCCCCTTCTCATTCGCTGTCCAAATTCTTGCAAATGGAGGTAAGCATCCCACTTTCTTGGCAAATAAGAATCAGGGCCTGACAATGGTTTGTTCGCACAGGCATCCCTGCTCTTGAAAACCTCATGTCGGAGCTCACCATTTTCCAACAAGGTGCTGATGGCGCACCCGCCAACTTTGTGCCAAGATCTAACGATGTTGTCAGCGCCAAGTTCACGTAAGTCAAGGAAGCTGTGCGGCTGTCGCTCGTCCCTTGCTGACACTGTCGAAACAGTGCCGACGACACTTGGTACCGTGCGAGGGTACGCAAGTCTAACCCTG
The DNA here is from genome assembly GCA_035521515.1 of Phenoliferia sp. Uapishka_3. Taxonomy (NCBI): domain Eukaryota; kingdom Fungi; phylum Basidiomycota; class Microbotryomycetes; order Kriegeriales; family Kriegeriaceae; genus Phenoliferia; species Phenoliferia sp. Uapishka_3. Next base: position 10,066 of record JASZXU010000012.1, read on the forward strand.
CCAAGAAGGAGGCAGAGGTTCTGTATATCGACTGCAAGTTTTAATCTTACTCGACTTCTACGTTAGTCATCAGAGCTTACCCCCTTGCTTATCACAGACGGAAATTCTGAGGTCATTCCATTTTCTCGCCTCCGACCTCTTGCGCCCCAGTTCAAAGCACTGGATGGTCAGGCCAAGGAGGCCACCCTTTCCTTCGTGAACCTGTTGGGATCAGAGACCGAATATGGAGCCGATGCTATGGACCGTTTCCGCGATCTTTGCGAGGTGCGGATGACTTCCAACAGCAGCTCGAGCATGCGGGCTAACGATATGAAAAGCAGGGACGTCAACTCGTCGCCAACATCGATGCTCGCGACTCGAACTTGCTCCACCTCTCGCTCTTTGATCCGGAGGACCCCTCCATGTCCATGGGTCATGAATCGTCCATCAACGTCTCCTTAGTTCGTGAGGGACTCGCCAGGATTGACGTTCGCTCTAGGTTCAGAGTGAGCCCTCCTTTTCATCACAGCAAGATTTTCCTCCTTCTGATTGGGGAACACCTTATTCTTCCAGAGCGCATACCCAGCTGTCGTCAAGGCACTGGACGAGGCCCTCAAGGAGGCCAAGAGGACGCGGTCAGTCCACCATCTACCAGCATTACTCACTCGACTGACCCGACCCCCTTTCAAGTGCCGGAGCATACGAGCTCGGCGATGTTCTGGAAGATTAGTGGGTGGAATAAAAAGGAAAAGGCGCTATCCGCCTTCATACGCATTGCATGAGACCTCACCATACCTTGCATTGAAATGCACAAAATGAATCCAGGGAAGGTTTTGCAAAGTTATTGCAGTTCAAGAGCGAACATCGCTCGTACTCCTGCGCCCTTCCTTATCCACCACCCTCCGGCCCGACGATACCGGAACTTGAGCAAACGAGTCGATTTGTCGTGGGAGAATGGTGGTGAGGGAATAGTTCGTAAGGGGACTTGTAGGTAGGTAAGGGGGAGAGAAAGGAAGCCGAACATGATGAGATCAGGGTGTGAGGTTAGCCCAGTCGGCGCGAGTCCCGATCGGCCGAGAAGCATCAAACCACTTCTCGTCCACCAACTTTTCTTTGACAGCGTAGAGGAACCTTTGAACCGGACATTGATCAGCACATGGCGTTTAGCTTTAGCAATCAAGGAGTCCCGTCCGGCAGGGACAAATAAATGGACAAAAAAAGAAAAGCTTACTTGTATGAAGTTCGAATGGTAGAATCCTGCACTCCAGCAACCTGAGCGATATCTTTCGCCTTGGCTGGGATACCCCAAAGGGATGTCGCAAACAAGATACACGCCGCCGCCACTGTAATAGGACTTCTCCCAGCGAGAACCCCCTCTTCTCCAACGCGAGTGACGACAAAAACGGCTGCTCGCTGCACTGGTACCGGAAGACCAAGATGATTACAGTAACGTGTGATGAAGGAGTCGGCAGAGGCGGTCGCGTTGGGTCCGGCGCCAGGTCCGGTTGTCTCGAAGGCTCGTTCAAGGACTTTGAAGCATTGGCCAATGTCCTAATTATGTACTGGTTGTTAGTGCAGGGGAACATATTTGAGTCAGATAACGAAGTTATACCTTTTTAGGAACGCTCGTGAGAGCGACGATTTCTTTGAACGTTCGAGGCACCCGCCCTTGCCTGCAAGCAATAAAGATGCAAGCGGCGATGATGGCATCTTGGTTCTTCCCCTTCAACAACTTCTCCTCATCAACCCTCTTGAAGAGTTGCTTGGCCGTATCACTAATACTCTTCGGCAGACTAATCGCGTCGCACATAGTCTGACAATCGCGATACGCCTGCGAAAGATTCCGACCTCCTCCTTCGGCTTTCGACATTTTCGAAGCGGCCATTTGGAGAGCACGTGCGGCACCAGTGTTGCCGTCTTTGAAGGAAATAATAGTGGTGAATTGCTCAGAGGCGTCGAGGAGAGGGTCGGCGGGACCTCCTACTCGGGAGGGGTCGTCGCCTTCGGAATCGGCAAAGGTTCGCCCTGGATGGAAGAGAAAAGTGGAATGTTCAGAACTTGTTTACTCATTGTTACGGAAAGATTGAATCAGTAGCACAGCCGCTGAGTCATCTCCCACCGTTCCCATAGCTGACAGCCCTCCGTTTTAAAGGCACAAGGTTTGGACGGTCGGTCTGCACCAAACACTCCCTGTGCTGCCCGAGCAAAGCTCCGGCGCCACATGGCTTGAGCGGCTCAACGTCGCGCCTTCCCCTCTTCCCAACCTAGTCACGACTCCTGCATTCGCCACCTTCCGCGCTGCGTTCTGTTGACACGCTCTTGCCCCTCCCGTCCTCGTAAGCTGTACAAACAGCCACTAGACCCCTCCTGAGCCCTTTGACTGGCGCAGCTGCCACTCAGGCCCGGGGGAGCGGCGAGGGGAGGGTAAACCCACATTCCGACCGCTCGTCAACGACCTTGTCTCCCAGCACGAGTCCTGCTCAAGCACGTACTTGTCAGATTACGGCAAACGTGATGAAACAAGGACGAAACTGACCGCAGCCACCGCAAACGAGGTCACCAGAAGAGAACTCTTCGATGAGCTTTACTTCATCGTCCTGGCAGTCTGGACAAGTGAGGAGGACGGAGAGGTTCTCTCTGAACTTCTCTTCCTTGACTGCGCGGGAAGGGTCGACTCGGAGTTGAAACGCCTGCTGCATCCGAATTTGGAGACTGTGCTGATGGTGCAACTCGAGTGGCGGAGAGCAAGGGACGGCGCGCTGGACATGACTTCAACACGGCGCCAGTTGTGATACTTCGCGCGGGCCTGTCGAGCGCGGTTGGGCAAGCAGCGAACTCTTTGTTGCAGCATCTCACCTCTCTTTAATGGCTGATTTCCACGTGCTCAAAGCACAACGAGCCAACCGCCGACCTCCACCGCTACCAGGCGTGCTCCCCTCCACCTCTCCCTCACTTTCTGCTTCGACCGACAACTCCGAAGCCGCCAAACCTTTGAAAGCTGTAGGGCAAGTTGCCCCTCAGCCAAATCCTCATCCGTGCCCTACTTGTTCACCGCGAGAACACCGAGGAAATGAAGTGCAGTACAGCGACTTGCCGTTGACGCTTCGCATTGAGCATACACCAGGGAGAGGCCGCGGTGTCTTTGCTTGTCAGAGTCTCAAATCCGGTGAGTCAACTTGGGGATACAATCCGCATTAGTCTCGGGCCAGAATTGATTCTTGAATTTTGCAGGCGCTACACTAATCGCCACTGCGCCACTGGTCTCGGTTCTTGACAACTACAATCTTTCGAGACGTTGCAGTTACTGCTTCAAGTCGGCTAGTACCGCCATGACTGAACTTTCTCAATGTTCAATCTGCAAGTCATTCAAATATTGCTCTTCCGTTCGTCTTTCCTCGCCAGAAGTCGTTTCACCAAACTACAAAACTCATGAAAATGGTTGTGGTGCAGGCTTGTCAAGTGGCCGATTGGAAGGGAAGTCATAAGGAGGAATGCAAGGCAATAACAGAGGCCGCGAAGAAGAATGGGGGAGCGGTACCGGATACGCCCGTGAGAGCGCTGGGTAGGCTAGTCTGGCTAAAGGCGAAAGATGTGAGTGGAAGTCTGGTGAGTTCCGTTTTTTCATACTGTCTTGACTTAGACTGATCCGAGACTGATATATAATTCCGAATCAATAACTGCAGTCCAAGGAGATTGATTCTCTACAGTCTCGTTCGTTCTCCTCCTTTCGAGACCGTCGCGTTGCTTGCCTAGCAAGCACTCACAATATTTAAACTCTTTAATAGTTCGAGAAACTTTGGACTCCACTCAGCAGGAGCAATTCTTCCAGCTCTCTGTCTCTCTAGCGGCCTACGTCGGATCGTCCACGCTCGCATCCGCAGGCCTCTCATCCGGTCCATCCATGCTTGATCTGTGTTCCAGAGTGCGTCTTGCAAAATTATGCCACACATGAATGAGAAATTCATCATCAATTTTTTTTCTAGTTCGCCTCAAATTCTTTTTCCTTAACCACTCCTCACCTCACGAACATCGGCGTAACAATCTCCCCTATCATCGCCCTTCTCAACCACTCTTGTATTCCAAACGCCGTGGTTGTCTTTCCCTGCCGCCCCTCCTCATCATCTTCGACAGTGCGAAAAACGATGAAAGTGGTTGCTCTCAGAGGAATCGAAGCGGGAGAAGAGATGTTGACGAGTTATGTGGATCTCGCGATGACAGGGAAAGAGCGTCGGAAGGAATTGCAGGAAAGGTACGGGTTTGAGTGCGTATGCGATGAATGCATCAGGGTTGGGGTAGATCCGCGTGAGGCTGTTGAATGTGAGGGGTGCAGAAAATTGATCTCGATCAAAGGTGAGTAAAGTGTGTTAGACCGGTGGGTTGGCACTCACTATCTTTGGTGCGAACAGATGTGGCTACTGGCGATGCAAGACTATCTTGCACGTTCTGCAATCGACTAAAATCTATCGACGCCTCCGGTTTCCGCTCGACGATGGACCTTGCCTCCTCAACTCTACAAACCATTCAATCCCTGCAGTACACCAGTAAGGCCCTTCCCCTTCTTTGGTTTTTTTTCCCGTCTTGCTCATACAAATAATCTTTCTGTGCGTGGTAGATTCAAATCGCGCCACCGCTCTCCTCATCACGGCCCTCGACTCACTCACCTCCCTTACCCCACCTCTCTCGCCCTCCTCCTATCCACTCCTCTCCCTCCGACAAGCTCTTTTTCCCCTTCTTCTCTCTCTTCCACCAAATTTCATCCCCTCACCCCTAACAATTGCAACGCAAATAAATCTCGGCCTGTCCACGCTGCAGCCCTATCCTCACCCCACGAAAGCTATTGCATTGGCGTCCGCTGCGAAGCTTAGAGTTGCTCTACTACATCCTGCTGATGAAGTGGCTTTCTGGCAGGATATAGAAGCTGTCAAAAGGTGCTTGGTGGAGCTAAAAACTGCAGTGAAGGAGGTTAAAGCAGCTTTCGGGAGTGACGGGGGAGGAGTTGTGAGCGGCGAGCTGAGGGACTTGATTGAAAGCTTGGAAGAAGGAATGGGGAGAGCCAACTACGGGGTGTAATTACTTCGAACAATCATGATTAACTACCAACAGCACTTCTACTCCACCATGGAACGTCAACTATGATCGGCAAAGAAAACACTGAGCCCTGGCGCAACTCGCCCTTATGGTCCATGGGTCAGGGAAGTCTTATGACATGGCTTTGAATGCTTGCCTTGATGAACAGCGACAATCCAGATTTACCTATTTATTGAGAGCATCCAGATTCGTAAATACCCTCGTCGCTCGCACTCTGCATGACTTCGCGAACTTGCTCATAGCACGCCAGGCTCGATATTTTTGAACGGACTTAATTGGAGCTTTGATAAACTCAGAAAATGAGACTGGACTTTCAAGTCAGACTTCCGGTGGGTCACGGGTGTTGATTAGTAAAGATGAAGCCAGACTCGGGTTGAGCCGTTCGCGGATGTGTGTTTCGTCCGCGAGCAGCTCGCGATGGATGGCGAGGATCGTGGTCGGCTCAACCACAACCCAAACGCTTCAAACACTACAAACACACGTACGTGCCGCAGACGCAATCTTAGACAGGTATACTTACGCATTCTCCGCACAGTGCGATGCTTTCTCGCTCGCTCCGACAACGCTTACGACTCTCAGCGGCAGCTGCGAGACCAACAATCTCACCCTCCGCCCACCTCTCCCGATCCATCTCCGCCCTTCCCCCTCAGTCTGCATTCCTTTACGCCAAAGAAGCGGACAAGGACGATCCGAATGCGCCCACTTTCGACAAGCACGGTCGCCCGATCCCGAAGAAGAAGGACGACTCTACTCCGGAGAAGCAGGCCGAAGCAGCCCCGCTACCTCTCGACTTAGGCGAGTTCTTCGGCGGCATGCTCGGACGATCTCCCATGGGTCAAGCAGTCAAGGGCGGCATCGCGGGTTCACTCGATCCAAAGGATAAGAACTCGTCCTCGGGCGGCAGCGGAGGAGACGGCAAGACGCCACCAACACCAGGCCAACCGAACACGGCCGCTATCGTCGCCGCTTCTCTCGTTTTCTATCTGCTATGGCGAGTATCGTCAGCCTACGACCCCGCATCCCGTGAGATCACTTGGCAAGAGTTCAACTCGGCTTTCCTGTCAAAGGGACTCGTCGACAAACTTACAGTCATCAACCGATCAAAGGTTCGCGTCTCCCTTCACTCCAACGCAACCGGCACAATGTACCCTTCTTCTTCTACCTCTGGCGGAGCATCCACCGGTAACGCACCCGCCGTCGACGTCACCAAGGGCAGCTACTACTTCTCCATTGGTTCCGTCGAGGCGTTTGAACGAAAGCTCGACGACGCACAGAAGGAGCTTGGAATCCCCATGAACGACAAGGTTCCCGTCGCCTACCACGACGAGATCCCCTTCCTTCAGACCCTCATGTCCTTCGCCCCAACACTTCTCCTCGGAGGTCTCCTCTTTTACATCTCAAAGAAGGCTGCCGGAGGTATGATGGGAGGAGCAGGAGGTGGCGGTGGAGGTGGACCAGGAGGAATCTTTGGAGTCGGTAAGTCAAAGGCCAAGATGTTTAACCAAGAGACGGACATCAAGGTCAAGTTCGCAGACGTCGCCGGTATGGACGAGGCCAAGGAGGAGATTATGGAGTTCGTCAAGTTCCTCAAGGAGCCGGCAAAGTACGAGCGACTTGGAGCCAAGATTCCTCGTGGAGCTATTCTCTCGGGACCGCCAGGAACTGGAAAAACCCTACTCGCCAAGGCGACCGCGGGAGAGGCCGGCGTGCCATTCCTCAGTGTTTCGGGATCCGAGTTCGTCGAGATGTTCGTTGGAGTTGGACCTTCCCGAGTGAGGGATCTCTTCGCCACCGCCAAGAAGAACGCACCATGCATTATCTTCATCGACGAGATTGACGCCATCGGAAAGTCTCGTGGAAAAGGTGGACAAATGGGTGGAAACGACGAGCGAGAGTCAACTCTCAACCAACTTCTCGTCGAGATGGATGGATTCGGTACCAAGGAGCACATTGTCATCCTCGCTGGAACCAACCGTGCCGACGTCCTCGATTCCGCGCTCATGCGACCAGGTCGATTCGATCGACACATTGCCGTCGACCGACCTGATGTAAGTGGACGTCGACAGATCTTCAAGGTCCACCTAAAGAACCTCATCCTTGAGCTCCCCGCCGAGCCGTCTGATCCATTACCCTCTTCCGCTCCCGACGCATCCGCCGCCTCATCATCATCCCACCCCGAACCTGCTGTTCTCTCTTCCAGCGTTTCCCAATCCGACGCCATCCTCAAGTCGACCCCTTCCACTTCTTCTACCACCCCTTCCGCACCCAAGGACAGCGCCCCGGCCACAACAGAGACCGCTCGCAAGCCTTCCAAGGCCGGTTCCAACTTCACTTCCATGTACACCTTCGCCGACGACGTAGACGACAACACTCCCCGATCTCTTCTCGCTCGCAAGCTTGCCGCTCACACTCCTGGATTCTCCGGAGCTGACATCGCCAACGTCACCAACGAGGCTGCCCTTATCGCCGCGAGGTTGGGAGCTGACTTTGTCACAGAGCAGCACTTTGAGATGGCTATTGAACGTGTTATCGCTGGGATGGAGAGGAAGAGTAGGGTGTTGAGCTTGGAGGAGAAGACAACTGTCGCTTACCACGAGGCTGGTCACGCCGTCTGTGGATGGTACCTCGAGTACGCCGACCCACTGCTGAAGGTGAGCTTCTTTGTTGCGTCTTTATTCGTGATCGACTTGCTCACACTCTTTTCCTTTAGGTCAGCATCATTCCCCGTGGAGTTGGTGCGCTTGGATACGCCCAGTACCTTCCTAAGGAGCGCTTCCTCTACACCACCGAGCAGCTATCAGATCGCATGTGCATGACCCTTGGAGGTCGTGTCGCTGAGGAGATTTTCTTTGGCAAGATTACTACGGGAGCTCAGGACGATCTGCAAAAGATCACTCGTATGGCCTTTGAGGTCTGCGCCAACTGTACGTTCCGTTCCGATCTTGTTCTGTCGCTTTCAAACCTCTACTTACCAATACTAACCCGCACAGACGGAATGAACTCGGTCATCGGGCCCCTTTCGTACCGCCAGGATAACGAGTCGTTCCAGAAGCCTTTCTCTGAGCAGACCGCTCAGCTCCTCGACAGCGAAGTTCGCAAGATGGTGCAGCAGGCGCACAAGCGAACAACAGATATGCTTATGGACAAGCGTGGGGACGTGGAGAAGGTCGCCCAGCTCTTGCTTGCGAAGGAGGTTCTGTCTCGGTATGTTTGCCTTCGCCAGCATCTTATTTTTAAGCAACAATGCTTACCCTCTTTATCTTTTAGCGATGACATGATTGAGCTTCTTGGGCGCCGACCGTTCGAAGTCGAGGACCCGTACGAGGAGGCCATGCTCGGCAAGCCCGCCGCCGGCGCACCGCTTCCCCCTGCACCAGCACCACGAGGTGTATCACCAGCTGGTGAGGCCACTCCTCTCCCACTCGGAGAGGGCATTGAAGCTGGAGGAGGGGTGCCGATGCCGCAACCGGCGCCGGCACTATCAACAGCGCCCAAGACGCCGATCCTATAGACGTTGATGGACTGAGCATAGGGTTTCTTTCACTGTAGCCCCCACCTTCGTTTGTCTCATCTGCACCTTCACATTTTCGGTTCTTCTTCTGTACAGTCTCTTTCCCTCAATGCATGCCCCACAATTTTTCACGATTCCCCGTCATCTGACTTTGCCTATGATAGATACGTTTGAAAATAAAACCAATGGCTCGAAACGATGTTGCTGTGTCAAGGTGTGTCGTTCGACGGGGAGAGAGCTTTTCATTGCTCTTCATCGCCTTCGTCGCATTGATAAAAATGATGACCCCTCTTTTGGACGCGCCGAAACCTTGGCCGCTCGCCCCTCTCCCTGCTCCCTCTTAACTCATATCACATCGGGACTGGACCCCCGATAGGCATTCGACTTAAAGGAGTAGCCACCCATCTCAAACGCTGGCGACTTCGTCTACTGGAGGCCGCTGGATTCAACGCCAAGCTATCCAGAACGCTCCTCGCAGTCGGGAATTCTAGCACAATCGAGCAGGCCTTGCATCAAGGAGCATGACCCCCGAAGGCTACAGCCCACATACTCATGATTCGGATCCCTTCCATCCACCGTTGAGTCACTTACTTTGAAACGGATCGCCGAGCACGCGCGCTGACTTGATGTGTACTCTGATCATGATCGAAGCGGCGGATTACTACACATTCGCAGCACTGTCCTATGGAACATTTTGCCAGAAGTGATTTTCTTCTCCGGTATTGCTGTTGGTAAGTCTGTTTGCGATGTCTGGGAGAACGGCAATGGTACCGTTAACGGTTCGTTGCAGTCGAGGCGCGACGGGCGCGACGTCGCGCGTGGGCGGACGTTACCTAGCTCGAGATGTTACTCCTGCACGTCTAACCTCAGACTATTGTACAGGTGTTTGTGCTATTTCCGACTACGTGCACGAACTTCACCTTCCCACAACTTTGCTTACTGTCTTTGGAACTGTCATCGGCGAGTCTCGTCAATTCGCCACACTTGATTCTTGTAGCTCACGCAGCTGACGACGTCGATTTCGCAAACAGGCTTCATCATTTCCTACCGAACCTCTTCAGCTTACGAGAAGGTGAGTACAACTCCTTTGACACGCAAACTCGGCGACTTCGGGTTTTCCATGCGATGCGAGCCGAACTCAAGTGCTCACGCCGAAAATGCATATACAGTACAGTGAGGGAAGGAGGCTTTGGAGTCAGGTCACCCTTGCGAGTCGGACTTTCGCCCGCATGTCGTGGCTACATGTTCCGACCTATACAAAGGCAGTTGCCGCGGGAGAAAATCCGGCAGACGACGATGTCGTTGCTGCCTTGGTCGAAAAGAAGAGTGTCATCAACCTTTTGGGAGCTTTTAACGTGGCTTTGAAGCACTACTTACGTGGTGAAGCTGGTGAGATTTTTTGAGTAGGTGTGAACTTTCTGTTGTTGAAGCTGATCATTTTGCGAACTTGGAAGGCATCTTTTATAAGGTAATTTTTCCCGGTGCATGCAGTCTTCTCCTCACCTAGCTGACGACGCTATCCAAAGGATCTTTTCCCTTTAGTGAACTGGCTTCCCAAGTATAAGCTTCCGAGCTCAAATTATGTTAGTCGCCCCGACCTCGACCCCGACGCTCAGCAAGGACACCCTCCGCACAGCGAGTCCATTGAGCTCCTCTCCCGAGTGATGACACCTTCCTCCTCTACCTCATCCTCTCCGCCCTCAAAATTCGCTGCACGCTCTGATACTAGCGCCACCTGGGTCTCGACAACCACTTACAACGCCTTCCCGTCCATGCCGCGGGCAGCGAGTCCGACGCCAATGGAAAGTGGCAAGCCTCGTTTGAGAAAGATTGTGCCTCCGCAACCTCTCTTACCGTCAAGAAACCCTCCACCGGCAACGATTGACGATTTCGTTCCCTTCTTCTCCTTTTTTCGAGATATTTGGTCGTTTGTGTCTAGAAGGGCGAAAAAGGCTACGGACAGGGCGAGGGGGCGTAAAAAGAGAAGAAAGCCCATTGTCAACTCCAACAATGATAACGTTAGTGCTTCATCCCATAATTTCACTGCATTACGGTTACTCATGTCCGAGCTCGCAGATTCCACTCGAAATCATTTTGCTGCTTTCTGGCTGGGTGTCCGCAACAGCTAACCGAGGCCTCACCGGTGCGTTTTTCTTTTCTTTTGCCTCATACCTGGATGACATCTTGGATCAGGCGTACCTGCTTTGAACTCCTTGTTGGCTGCTGTACAAATGCTTTCCGAAGCTTTGACCGGATTAGAGCGCGTGCTTCTAACTCCGAGTCAGCCCTCTTCTCTGCTCTGAAGACGGCGAGGAACAGTACTGACCATTCTAAATATTAGTTCCAATTGCCTGTACCCAAAATCCGTTATGTACTCTCTGCGAAGCGTCGCTGACGCTTGATGCCACAGACTCTCTTCATCTCCGCCATACTCTCTGGCTATACTTATTTTTTTTGCCGGTAAGCCTCCTCGTATGAGCTTCATAAGTAGAAGAACTCTTCTAAGTAGTAGAACTAATTTTTGGGTTCTGTAGTCGCAACTTCATGCAACTTTTGGATGGGTCACGGTGCCTGCGACCGCTATAGGTGTGCTCTTCTTCCAAGACGTCCTTCCTAACGTTAGCTGAATATGGGCTCTCGAAGCCTCCTTTGTGTTTCTTGGCTTCCTCCAAATAGTCAGTGGGCCCTTTCTGCTATTGCGCCATCAGAGTCTTACTTGCTTCTCGGGCAGGGACAAGAAATTGAGGTGATCCAGGATCCCTTAGGCTTCCGATGGGAAACTTTTATGCTCACACCAAAATTACTAGTCTCCATTCGGGTATGATTCTAACGACCTCGAATTAGAGGTTTTCTGCACCACGATCATTCGAGAGCTCCGCGAGCTAACAGCACACCCGCCAAGCGAGGCGTCTCCGGATTCATTTTGCTTTGTGGACACGAACCTGTAAGATTCACTCCTACTTGATTCTTAGCTGTGCTCAACTCGTACTACGTCTCACTATTTGGATTCAGGCCTCTCGCGACACCACCTGTCTACGAAGGCCTTTCTGCAGTGCAGATGATGGACGGAGCGATGTCGTCGGCAGAATTTTACGCGGGGCTCAAGAGTGAAGCGAGGAAGTTCCAAGGAACTGAACTCCATACCGAGGCATCAATTCGTGAAAAGGAGGTGGAGTATGTTTAGAGGGATACGCGACGGGGACCGGCGTTTGGCGACGCCCTGTTGCGGAGGTTTTTGAGGGCGTTTAACCTGTCCGTTAAGCTCAAATGATGGTAGCTACACACTTTCTTTGATTGGAAAAGACACTTGGATACAATGTGTTTCGAGCGTTGCGCCGTGACAGCTTTGGTAATTCACCAGAGTTGCTCTAGTGGGTTCGATATAAAATTACTCACCGTTCCATTCATACAGCTGCATTTTCTTCCTTCCTTCAGCAGCGTCCCATGCACCTTCACGATTCACGACACGTTCACCAATATTCATAGCGCCCTTCGAAATACACACCAAACGCCACAACTTTGCGCAAGCTTGGAGTCGAGCCAACTGACCACCGTTATATCGCAACCGTCGTCGAGCTCTTGTAGAGATCAATGAAACATCCTCACCCGTGGTGTACAGACACTTGGACGAAAATAAACCGGCGTTTCCCATTGACTCCGTCGTCCGTCCTTAAATCCTAACGCCGAATCAGGTGAGGTCATGGGCAATTTTCGCGGCTTGCTTTCGCCGCTTCAACTTCATACTCACGCTTCTACCCGCCGAGCACAACTTAAACTACATTGCTCATGTCCACCTCAAAGCCAGTAAAGCCAACTACCATGCGAGGCTCCATGCCGCTCAATCACATCGACAGCTCACATCAGGTCGAAGAGGATTCCGAAAACCATTATGAAGAGACACCTCCCGGCTCTCCCGGTCATTCTTCAGCCACCCTGCCCACGAGAGATGTTGAAAAAGGTGGTGCTGTGCCGGGGATTGAGACGGCGAACAAGTTGGGAGGCGCCGCGTCAAGATCGAAGACGCTCCCCGCCGAGGAGAGGGCGTGGAAGGACGACATCGTGCTGTGGGACTCACGAGATGATGTAAGTTTGGCTTGCTTTTTGGAAAACGCAACCTTCGCTGACTCGAACTCCGCATGTCAAGCCGCACAACCCCAAGGTGTGTCCGAAGAGGTACTCTCCAAGCCGCTACATTGCCGAGTACTGATTGGAGGGATCTATTCCCTACAGAACTGGACAACTGCTCGTAAATATCAAGTCACCGGAATGCTGGGGGCAATTACTAGTGAGTGGCGTCTCATTGTTCGGCAAATTGCGGTGTCGCCTTCAGTGGGGATTTCATTTCTCAGTGAAACCGCAAAATTCTGCCAGCCTTTAGAGCGAGCTGAATATTTCAGAGTGGTTGCTGATTGTTCGTTCGATTCTGCTTCCCAGTGTGCAGCACCTTTGCGTCTTCAATCTTCAGTTCCGCGATACCTACAACCGCGAATATCTTCGGGGTGTCGCAGGAAGTCATGACGTTAGGCACGAGTCTGTTCATCTTGGGATACGTGCCGGGTCCGATGTAAGTTCAAGAGCTTCTTGACCGAGTTTGGCTTCTAGCGCTGACTTACGTTCTTCACGTAGAATATTCGCTCCGCTGAGCGAGATGTACGGCAGGCGAACAGTCATGGTGCCGATGTTCATCTTCATCTGTTTGTCAGCAATAACAGCAACATCAGAACGACTCGAAGCGATCATGGTCACACGTTTCTTTGCGGGTGAGTCAGAAGTGACCAGGGGGTCTCGCACAGCTGAGTACTCACACGAATCCAATCCATTCCTCAGGTGTGTGCGCTTCCGCCCCAGTAACTACAGTAGGAGGTGGACTTGCAGACATGTTTGATCAGAAACAGCGAGGATCTGTTTGTCTTTGCATTACCGATGCAAAGCTGGCTCGAAAACTGACCTGTGATTCTCCGTAGGCGGTTGTCGTCTACTCGTAGGTGTAGGAATCTTCATTTCGGAGCAAGCTCAAGATTTACTTATTCCGTCAGGCTGGCAGTCGTCGCGGGACCCACACTCGGCCCGATCATAGGTAGCGCAGTCACTCAATCATATCTGGGATGGCGCTGGACAGAGGTCAGTTTTCATTCTGCCACAAGATTGCCTCCTATCAGCTGAGACTCCGAATCTACAGTACCTCGTCGTGATATTTGCAGGGGCTGTCGTGTCTGCAGCCTTCTTCCTCGTCCCCGAGACGTACGCACCAGTCCTCTTGACCAAAAAGGTGCGCCACTCCTTCCAGGTGCCGACTGATCCGCGGCTAGGCTTACATCTTGATGTTCAGGCTTCTGCGCTGCGTGTAAAAACTGGGCGATGGGCACTGCATTCGAAGCGTATGTTTCAAAGACGCTCAACGAAAGCTCGCAACCTGACGCCACCTGAATTTTGCTTCAGACGAAACGAACGACTTCACAATGAAGCACTTCTTGGAAACAAACCTGACACGGCCAATTCGAATGGTACTCTTCGAACCCATGGTGACGATGATTACGTTGTACAACTCTTTCACCTGTGAGTCGTCGCACTGAGCGGTTCGGTGAATCGACGACGGTGTTTGCGACCAAACAATTGACCGGAACTGCATTTCGCAGACGGAATCCTCTACCTCCTCTTTTCCGCTGTACCGATTATCTTCCTCGATGGAAAGGGTTGGACACCAGTTCAGGTGAGTGGATATGCTGTAAAACTTGCTTTTGGGCGAATTTCATCGCTCAGATGCATCTTCCCACATCTTCCCACAGGCGTCCCTTCCCTTCCTCGCAACACTTGTCGGGACTTTGATTGCAGCAATGATTAACTTCGCTTACAGCCACTTTGTATTTGGACCGTACGTCGAAGAACATGGCGGGTCAGCAAAGCCAGAAATGAGGCTACCCCCGATGAGTAAATGAGGCTCGCGCGCTGATTGCCAGCTATATAGCTGACTTTTCTCTTCAGTGCTGGGAGGAATCCTGTTCCCGATCGGTTTCTTCTTGTAAGCAGCCTCCATTGTGTCGTCAATTCTGTCGCGTATTTACCATTGCACTGCTCGCAGACTGGGATGGGCACCCACCATTGGACAACTCTTTGGTCTGATCTTTATTGGAGCGAGCTTCCTGCTCATTTTCCAGGTACGAAAACCTCTCACGAAATTTCGTCGTTTTTGACTTACAGCTTGATTTTCAGGCTGGAATCAATTGTGAGGCATCCTAGACTTCACCGCTAAATACGCAACGAACTGACAAGTGTTTTCTTACATTCTAGATCTGATTGACGCCTATACGGTATTTGCGGCTAGTGCTGTTGCGAGTAATACCTTCATGCGGTCAATTTTCGCTGCAGCTTTGCCACTCGTTGCGGAGCCGCTGTTTAATAGGTTAGGAGTTGGGTTCGCATGCACATTACTTGGTTGCATCGCAGCCGTACTGGGCTCTGTCCCTTTCCTTTTTTTCGGTAAGCTTTTTGCTCGTTCAGGCTCCTTTCGTACATCTTGCTCACAGCGAGCTTGCGACAGTTTACGGCCCACTGCTTCGAAGCAAATCTCGTTTGGCTGCAAGTGAGGAAAAGCGAGTTCTTTGAAGGAAAGTACAAACAAGATGTTATAGAACTTACATGAAGTAGTATTTTGTCGAATGCATCTCCGTCCTGCACTGCCGAGCCCTACTCTAATCTCGCACGCCTGGCTTCGCACTCGCAACGTGGGATTTGTGAGCAGAACGCAAAGTTTTCGGTGTACCTGCTATCGAGGTGGGAAGGTCAAGTTGGGTCTTCTCGAATCAAGCTATTCGTGGGTTGCCGAACGTTGACTTCGGCGAACGGACAATGGGGCAAGGTTTTTTCATGTGCAGCTTGCCGACCGTAGGGGATAATGCCACAAGAATCAACAGGCTGAATGATGGCTACGTTATCAGCATAAAGTTGCGCGAAAAGAGGTGGGAAGCGGTTGAAGAAGCGCTTGCGAAGTTGGAAACTTCAAAGGATCTGAGCAAGCGCATGTACGGCAGTAGCCTATTCGAACAGCCCCAATATGCAAGGAACAACCTCGAGTTTAGGCCATACTTTCGACGCAGCTAGAGAAAGGACAAGAGAGGAACCAGTAGATTTGAGTAGATCTTGCACCGAAGCCAGCTGCGGGTGTGCGCGCGAAAGTTACGATCTTCACCACAGCAGAAAAATATATGACATTTTATATTGTTTTCAAAAACCCCAACTTTTTCTATCGCTTGTGGTGTGAGCAGCCTGGTCAAGATTGACGACACTTTGGCCCTCCTGGACCTCCCTTCCTACCTTGACCTCTTTCCTCCGAGCCAATCTCGCCAACCCGGCCCCCTCCGCGCCATTTCTCGCCGTCAAACCGCCCGCCGACAGCTCAAGTGAGCCATGACCTGGCAGCCTTCGCCGCAGGGCCTCGACGAGCTCCTGCAATGCCTTCGGAGCAGCTCGAGCACTTCGACTGCAGTCCAAACGGCTGTTCAGAAGGTAAGCAGACGGCATCCAGCGCGCGCGCGAAGCCAGGCTTACCCGCTTCCGTTCCGTTCTCTCTCTCACTATCCTCCACCGGCACCTCCCCCACCCCTGAACGCTCCCGACCCGCTCCGTTTTGTGTATCCAGCGACTCGAGTCATTCAACACGGTGCCGGACTACAATTCTTACTTGACCTACATTCTCTGCATCCCGCTCAACCCACCCGAGGATGACACAGTTAGGAGCATGGCAGGCCTTATTCTCAAGAACAACGTTCGCCTACGTCTCGAAGAGGTGCCCCCAGAGGTCATCCTTTTCGTCAAAGCAACAATATTCAACGCCATCGGCGACCCAATTCCTATGATTCGCAACACCGTCTCGACCGTCATCGATACGCTCATCGTCGAACTCGGTCCAACAAACTGGCCGGAAGCTCTCAGTCAACTCATGACTCTCGTGGATTCGCCAGACCCGTACACTCAGGAGGTAAGAGGTCGCTTACAACGTCGTTGCTCCGGTTGCTCAGAGCTCCGCGAGCCGGCGAAGGAAGAAAGGGGAATTGAGGAGGGAACTAACAGAACAATTGCTCCTTTCAGGGAGCATTCACGACGCTTGACAAGCTTTGTCAGGACATTCCGAAAAAGCTCGAGCAAATGGAAGTCGGTGGCGCGCGTCCGTTGGACTACATGATTCCAAAGTTCCTCCTTCACATCGACTCGCCGAACGCCAAAATCCGCGCACATGCTCTTTCATGTACCAACCAATTTATCTCGGCCGACACAAACGCTCTTACTGTCCACCTCGAGGGCTACGTAGTCGCGCTCTTCAAGCACGCCTCGGATGACTCGAGCGACGTGCGCAAGATTGTCTGCCAGGCCCTCGTTCAGCTCCTCGCTTCAAGACCGGACGTCCTCCTCCCCCATCTCGGCAGCGTCGTCGAATTCATGCTTTTTTCGACTCAGGATAAGGACGACGAAGAGGTTGCGCTCGAAGCGTGCGAGTTCTGGCTCACTTTCGCCGAGGACCCAGACCTCGTAAACCACCTCCGACCTTTCCTCCCCAAAGTCATCCCAGTTTTGCTCGAGAGTATGATCTACTCGGAAGATGACATCATCATCCTCGATACCGGAGATGACGATGCCGCCGTTCCCGACAAGGCCTCTGACATCAAGCCACATCTGCTCGCGTCGAAGACTCATACGAATGAGCGAGCGGAGGATGCCGAAGGTGCCAGGAAGAATGGCGGAGATGGAGAGGATGAGGATGAGGATTCTGATGACGAGGACTACGATGAGGATGAGGACGACACTTACACCGAGTGGAACCTTCGAAAGTGCAGTGCGGCCGCACTCGACGTAATGGCAGTTGCCTATGACGCAGAGATGATGGATGTTCTGCTGCCGTATCTGAAGGAAAAGCTTTTTTCTTCAAATTGGCTCGACCGGGAGAGCGGAATCCTTGCGCTTGGAGCCATTGCCGAAGGTGCGTTTCTTTCGCAGCCGAAAATGATCCTTGGAGGCTAACAACTCGCCGCTCTGCTCCTAGGATGCATCACTCCGATTGAGCAGCATCTCCCAATCTTGATGGGTCTGCTCATCAACTCCCTTTCCGACCCAAAAGTGAGCTCGCATATCACGAATCTCGCGCGGGTGTGAATTGACCCGATGATATTATTGCCAGCCACTCGTTCGCTCTATCACTTGTTGGACCATCGGGCGATACTCGAGCTGGACCATTCAAGAAGGCGCTACCCCTGAGCACAAGCAGCAATTCTTCGTGCCGGCCATGGAAGGTGTTCGTCCAGTTTCTTTCCTTCACTTCTGAAAATTGTGGCTGACGTCGGGACTTGTCTTTCTTTCAAAGCTCTTGAAGATGTGTCTCGACAACAACAAGCGAGTTCAGGAGGCCGGATGCTCAGCCTTCGCAACTCTCGAAGAGGAGGCCGGCGAGGAGCTCATCCCCTTCCTCGGATCCATTCTCGGCAATCTCGTCTTCGCATTCAACAAGTACCAGCAGAAGAATCTGTTGATTCTGTACGATGCCATTGGTACTCTCGCCGACGCCGTTGGCTCCGCCCTCAACAATGCCGTCTACATCGACATTCTGATGCCGCCTTTGATCGACCGGTGGGGCAAGCTACCGGACTACGACAACGACTTAATCCCATTGCTCGAGGTGCGTCTACTTCCTACATAGTTGAACAGGGATCTGATCGCAAATATAGTCACTGACCCTAGCTTCATCTTAGTGTCTTTCGTCGGTCGTCATCGCCATGGGACCCGGCTTCATCACCTTTGCTCAACCCGTCTTCGAGCGATGTGTTCGAATCGTAAAACAGTCGTTGATTGAGTTCCAAAACTACAACAACGATCCATCGCACTACGATGAGCCAGACAAGACCTTCTTGATCGTCTCCCTCGACCTTCTTTCCGGTCTTACACAAGGCCTCAACACCACTATCACGGAACTCTACCAGTCGAGCGACCCACCAGTACTTAGTTTACTTGCTCTCTGCCTTCAGGCAAGTTCCATACTCGTCCTCATCGCGTTATGCTCGCTGACTGACCTCCCTTCGTAGCACCCCGATCCTCCCGTTCGACAGTCTTCCTACGCCCTCCTAGGAGACACGGCTATCTCATGCTTCCATATCCTCAAGCCTCGGCTGTCCGAATTCATGCCTGGTCTCATCAGCCACATTGAAGTAGAACCACGGGCAGCCGAGGTCAGCGTTTGCAACAACGCCGCATGGGCAGCAGGAGAGGTTGCGCTACAAGCTGGGCCCGACATGGAGCCTTGGGTACAACCGTTGATGGAGCGAATAGTTCCTGTTCTTCTCTCGACTAAGGCAGCAAGGAGTCTGACGGAGAACTCGGCCGTCACCATTGGTCGATTAGCGATCGTGTGCCCAGGCGTCGTTGCACCGCACTTGCAAGTGTTTGTGAGCGCATGGTGAGTACCTACCTCATTATCTTGCGTGGACCACCGTACTAATAATTCTTTCTGTCAAAGGTGCACCGCACTTACCGACATCAAGGACAACGAGGAGAAAGATTCGGCCTTCCGTGGTATTTGCGCCGCGATTCAGATCAACCCTAATGGCATCTCATCGGTACGCACAAGCTCTGATCCACAGACGAACCTTATTCTTACGCTCTACCGGTGTCATAGTCCTTTGGTTACTTCCTCAACGCAATTGCTCGGTGGCAAAGACCGTCAGACCAGCTCAACCTCATGTTCAAGAACGTATGTTACAAGCCTGCCTGAGAACCCTTAGAAGCTGAACACTGATGCTACCTCACGTGTACAGATTCTTGTGGCCTTTAAGGGCATGTCAGAAGCGGCCGCATGGGAGGCACAGCTCGCTCATCTCCCGCCAACGATTGTCGCACGCCTGCGGGAACGATACCAGGTTTGATCCTCAGATCTTCAGAGGCGCTTTCGACCTCACTTCATTTCCGGCACTATGCATTTTCGCCTCGCGTTTGTTTACCCCTGTCACTTGAGTTTAGTACGTTGAGGACCGTTTGAAGAATAAGCCAAAAGCTATCTTCTCCGCAGGGGTCCCAGCGAGTTCCCATTTTCTTTAGCCAACTCCTCAACCTTCCTAGCAACCTATCCCCCACCCCATCTTCCTTTTCCTCCGTCGATACCCTCTCCATCCCAGCTTCACATCGCATGGTCTCCGCGTTTTATCCGTAAACAGTAGAAGCCGTCTTTTTCTCTCCAGCAAAATGATCAACAGTTTACGAACGATAATATTATCTGCACGGTGATGGCACGTTACTGTTGACTCTGCTGAATGAAGTCTCGTCCTAACATGCTCTACATGAATCCAAAGAGTTGAACGTTGGAGCCTCGACTTGCCAGATGCCAGATGCCGTTCGATTGCAACCATGCTGTTCAACGGCTTAAAAATTCCGGCAACAAGATTTACCTCGAAGACCACTTTGCTTTACTATCACTGCAAATGGTATATGGGATCCAAACCACCACTTCTGGCTTATCCCTTTCTCGAGCTTTGTCCCATCCCACCCCTGTGGAGAGTCCGACGCCGACACCTTTGCAGGCGGCGCTTGACCGAACGTGCAGTGCAAACAATGCGTGCACGTCCAATGGGCTCCTTACTTTCCCTTACTTGGCACCAGCCCCGGCAGTATAAGGTCTTATGAAGATTCTCTTTGGGCGCAGGCGGCGGTTGTGCCTGCTCTTGATTGGAGTCGCCGTTGTCTTCGCCAGCTGGTGGCGTTACGCACCAGTACACGAGGTGAGTGCGCGTCTCCGATCGAATCCAATTCCTTGGGTCCAGCTGATCCAAGTCTATGCAGCTTCACATCCAGCTGGACGCTACCTGGTCATCCACTGTCCCACCCGTCCTTCGCCCTTTTCTCTCGCTGGCCACACACCTCATTCCGAGAGCCTCATCAAAAACTCGGCACTTCGTGTTCCTCTCGGCTTTCGATGAATCGTTCGGAGGAGTGGAACGATATTTGGCGAAACGGTTGGCCCAGGGTGGGGCAAAAGTCACGATTATCGACGTACCCAGCGGACGAACTCGACGTAGGAAACTTTCTCTCGAAAGCGCGATTGGCCGCGTCGTTCGGGACGCTCTTGCTTCGGACGAGGTCGCGTCTACACTTCGGAATATCCGGGTCCTTGAGCCCGACCCAACGGTCTCACTGGAACACCACCTGGAAGAGCTCATTGGTGATGCGTTTCCGGCGGTCCAGGGCGTCCTTGTCTTCAGCCGACCAAGTGCTCTTATCGACCGTATCACCGAAGCCCTCCCGAAAGCTATCAGCGCAAACCGGAATCCTTGGGTAATCGAGCTTGATTTTTCGGGGCTGGAAACTGGACAGGCTCGACCAAAGGTATGTGGAATTGACGGATCACCTCGAAATGTGCGAGGGGCGAAGGCTGAAAGACGTTTCTAGGACGCGGATTCAGCAGCAATGTCAAATCTGGGCATGGCGACCCATACTAATCCCTACCTTCGAGTTCTGAATATAAGACTCCCGTCCGAAGCGCTCCTCTTCGGAGACGCCTCCTCTTCGCGGAACTCGTTCCTCGCATCAGTCACGCATGCCGCCCTGGGTTCTCGCCCCATCTCCCTCCCATTCTCGACAAGGTCATTATCAGCATCCTTGGGGGTTCATTCCGATGATGTAGCGCTTGCTATCATCAAGGCGATCGAGGTCATGCGGAAGGCGAGGAACGTCGGGAGCCTCCACGGTGCGGCGTTCACAGAAATCGAAATTCGCGAGCCCGACAACATTCTCGACCAGTGGTCGTTTGTGAATAAAGTGCTCGACTGGACCGACTCTCTCTCCCCCGTATCCCGACAACCGGAAGCTGACGACCCCCTCCCGACGTCCGCCGACCTACGACAAGGAAAGGCGCGGAAACTGCTAGGGAATTTGACTTTCACTCCGTTCCTCGACGCCGCCAAGAAGTACACAACGGTCCTTCTAGAGGATCAAAAAGACTTCCTTTCCGCGCAAAAAGAGACGCAATGTGCCCCGGAACGACTTTCGCCTCCTGCAAATATTCGCCTTCGGGAGATCCAAGGCGCCCACGGCTGCTTAAGCCAGCTCCTCACCCTCGACAAATCCGGATCGTGGTGGACCGTTGGCTGCAGAGGAGACTACCCCGATGATGGTGTTGATCAGTCTTTTGGTTCCTTGTTGGCGGCACCAGCGATTCCCGACGCTGCCTCCGCCGTCTTGCCAGCGATCACTGTCGATATAAAGCGAGCGTTTGATTCGGCCGGTCGCAAAGGAGATCTCTTATTGAAGATGCAGTGCCCAGCTTCATCGACCAGAACTCATCCGCCACAATGGGTAGGAGACGGAACCTCGTTGGCCACTCATGGATATTGGAATGCCAGTGGCGATTCGAGTGACAATGGGTGGCGGGATTTAGATGCTTGGTTCGTTTTTGATTGATGTCCGGCAGCATCTCCGTATCTAATGAGATTCCTACTCCTCTCTAGGTACCCGTCACCACTAGAAGAGGGAGGAAAAAGGTTCGACAGCTTCGTAGTTGACTTGGCGAAGGGAGGACCCAACGAAGGTTTCGCCCTGAGACTCCCTCAAGCAACAGAAAAGGAGATGTCGACCTGGCTCTCCGTCGGGGCAACACGGAAGAGCCCGGGGGGTCATTTCCGTCCACTAGATTTCCACAGCTCCCGCAGGCCTGCTACGCGATTTCGGCTCAACCCAATTTGTTGCGCAAAGACGGCCGGTGGTAGTTCCAGCAGCTGGGCAGGACTCGAGAAGGATCGTCAGTTTCTCAGAAGCTTTCCGTGTGAGATGTCACAACGCTGAGAAATACTCCAGCTATCGCCGCCTCACAGGTCTACTTCAACAGCCCCGACGCCGCGAAGACGAAGGAAAACTCACAGCTCGTTGTGCGTCAATGCGAAGAAACGACTCGGGCGCTAAAGCGTACAAGCGAACTTCTCAGACGAATGGAGAGCTGGCCATCACCCCTCGAGCCGTCGACTTTCGTACCTGTCACCGAAGATTTGGACGCACGACCAATCTGCCCATCCTCCTGCGAAGCGCCCGTAGCCTGTATCGCCTCTCTCAAGTGTAGATGCACAACCGACTCATGTGGCACAGCCCAATACAAGCAACCTGGATGGCTATACGGCCAAGCCGTCGACTTCCTTCTCCCAGACCACCAGCGTATTGTACCTGCCATTGATCTTCCCATCGAAGACGTCGTCGACAGCATACCTCTCGAATCCCTCATCCTTCCTTTCGCCCGCGCATCGTTCTTTGGCCGACGCCTTCGTCCACACGTTATGGCTCCCTCGATCGTGTCGACCTGCTCAACTCCGGAAGGTGTAGGATGTAAGAGCGTTGACAGTGCGTTGACAGCTCATCTCAACGTCCTTACAACTTTCGCCACGCCAGCTCAACATGCGGACTTCATCTGGATCCCACCTCCACAGCCGTGTCCCGCCTCTGCTTTCCACACCGTCCTCGCCTGCTCCCTGGAACTCCTTCGAGTAGCTCAGGAGCATGCCCAGGCCCAGGGAGATGAAGCTTTGGCTTCACTACCCGTTGCTTTCGCCAACGGTCTCTCGGCTCAATCGCGTCCAGGGTCGTCGCTTCAAGGCCACAGCAAAGAAGCCTCCAATTTCGCGGCAGCGAGTCTAGTCTGGCACGTCGATGGAAGCCTGAGCACACTTTTCTTCGTGCCGGAAAGAGACATTGTCATCCCCGCAACCACTTTGCTGTCCGTCTTGTACGATGTGCTGCATTCCTACGCGAACCTCGTGAGCTTACTTGAGTCTCATGATAGTCCGCCTCACTAACTTCTCTTTAGTCCAAGATGAAGACACCTCCAAGCAGCCGACGATACCTTGCTTTCTTCATGGAAAACGTAGAAGAGGGCTACGGGGCGTTCGCGAGGACGAGGATCGGATGCGGCGTTCCTTCGGGGGCAAACGATCGCAAAATCATACTATACAATGAGCTGGGGCGACACTTGCCATACCACCGGACTTTAGACGAGTCAACTTTCTGTCTTTTGCCGAGGGGTATGACAGGTTTAACGTAAGTCTTGTTCGGAAATTTATGGTTGGCAAGCCGAAAAAGACTCACCATCTCAACCCATAGATCGAAGTTAGGTGAAGTCCTTTATGCGGGATGCATCCCAGTCTTCGTCGCCGACTCGACCCTGCGACCTTTCCACGACGTTCTGGACTACAGTCTCTTCTCCATTCAAATTCCCGAGCTACATTTGCCTCGGTTGAACGACATCCTGAGATCGTACAACGACGCAGAGTTACAGTCCCTCCAGGCGCATGGGCTGCGGATCCGAGACTACCTGCTGTGGAAAGATGTCATTGAAGAAGATCAGGCAGGTCCACTTGACTTGGCGTTGGTCGCGACGAAGATGAGAATTGGAGGAGAGGGTGGGGGCGGGCCCCTTCTGTATAGAAAGCCGTCAGCGTAGAAGAATCTTGAACAACATGGACAATAGATGACTAGAAAAGACGAGAGACAAAATTTTTTGGGTACGGGCGTGTCTCTTGCTTTATTCCAAAGTAAATTGCATCAAACTTTCCTGCGAGAGCAAGGTCCGCGGTCAGTAAGGAACTCCGACGCGTGACATTCCAAAGAACCTACTATGAGACTCTAAAGGAACTGCTCCACATCGAACTCGAACGAACTGGCCGGGTAGTCAAGATCATACGCCTTAAGAACAGAAGGGTGAAGAATTCCGATGGACCCGATAACGATGTCCCGACTAGAAGGCTTCGCTGGGATGATGGAAGAGATTGCGTCCTTCACAGTTCCGAGCGCAGTTTGTGGCTCGACGGCGGCGGCCTTAGGTCCTGAAGCGACAGCGTTTGCCTTGTCCATCGAGGCAGCGGGGGCGAACGTGATGTGAGCACCAGCGACGAGAGGAGGGCGGTACCAGATCTGAGCTGCCCGGTCTGGGAAGTAGGTTGCGTCTTGTAAAGAGAGAGAGAGTCCAAAGTCAGGAATAGCCCGAGGTAAACGAAGGAGGTCTAGGAGACTAACCATCGCAAGCTTGAATGTAGTAACCAGCGTCGGCATCCTTCGAGTTGACGATGTTGGCGATACCGAGACCGAGCATAGCACGATCCACAAGACCGTGAACGACCTCGAAACCAGCCTTGCGACCACAGAAAACTCCAGCTACGCGACGCACATTGCGAGCCTGGCGCTCCTCCCGAGCGTCCTTGATAACGACATCGCTGACCTCGAAAATGCGAATGGGGAGGACGTGCTTTCGGTTTTCGCGGAGGGTTTTGAGGAGACCGGGGAGGAGGGAAGTTCGGACAATTTGGTACTCGATTGTCTTGGGGTTGGCGAGCACGACGGCAATGTCTCCAGGGTCCTTGCGGTTGAGGAACTTGAAATTTTCATCGTGGGAGCACTGTGAGAGACGAGTGTTTAAGATGGTAGTAAGAACGCGGAACATGAAGGTAACGTACGAGAGTAAGCGGCAGAACCTCGGTCCATCCAGCTTCTGAGCACAGCCGGCGAATAGTGTCGCTGAGCTTATTGGGAGGGAAGGGCTTTGCGATGGTGTTGACGTTGGGGAAAGTCTTTTTCAAGTTGTTGAAGCCGTAAGCGACAGCGGCATCCTCCATGATATCGCACTCGTGCAAGATATCTGGTCGAGTCGGCGGTACGAGGACGTGGATTAAGTCGTCCTCGGCAATCTTGAGGTCGGTGGTGTTCAAAGCCTTGAACTCCTGTCCGGAAATCGGGATGGAAGCGTCGAGACCCATCTTGCGGAGAAGCTCAACGACGAGAGGGCGGGAAAGAGAGAGACCGGTACAAGAGTTGATGTACGAAGTGCGGGCGACGAAGGGACGCGGGGAGAGGACCGGGGTGTAGATGGTGCGGGCGCCGCATGGTGAAGCGGAAGGGTAGATAATTCGGACGGGCTCGACACTGGTACAGCGAGACAGGTCAGCGTAGAGCAAGTATTGTTTTGGTGCATGAACGCACGTGAAGGGCTCCGAGCAGTACTCAGAGAACATTGTCACGAGGACATCGAGGACGTATCCCAATTTAGTCTCGTCGGTAGCAGTCACATCTATGAAAATGTTTTTGGTGTCGAGAGAGATCTTGGTGCCATCGGAGTTGATCTGCGAGGCGAGGTGCAGTGGTGTGAGCAACATAAAAGAATGTATATGAGCAGGTCGCGCACGATTGGTGGCATACTCAGCACTTGACGAGTGCTAGAGTAGATGATGGGGTAGACAGGAGAATCCTCGATAATGTGCAAGAATTTGCTGAGGTGCTTGTCCTCCTGCGACAGCGCCACCTGAGGTCAGTAGCCGCCTTCGAAATCCATGCTCCTAATAACAGACAAACTTTGAAAAGGGCCATCAATCCAGGTCCATCATACTCTTGTTGCTTGTTCAAGGGCGCAAACTTGATGTTTTTTGGCGGCAGAGCCTAAGGGTGGTGCTTCGCGGTAAGCGCCCGCTGGTTGAATCACAGAAACTGGACTCGCCTCATACGTAATCTCGCCTGGTGCAATCTTGTCCAAGTCGTGGGTTCCGACAGCGACAAGAGTCCTCCTCCGTGCCAGCTGGGAGTGAAGCTTGTCCTGCGAGCGACAATTAAAGCAGCTGGATCAGCAGCCGCCCACCATTCTCCCCTCCTAGCCTATCGATACAATAAGACATACCTGAAGATCGATGAAACTGGCGTAAGAAAGCTTAGAGAAGTTGAGACCACGCAAGATGGCGGCTGAGAAGTAAGGTCGGATTTGTGCTGTCTTCAGGGCCAAATGCAAGCGTCAACATCGGGTTTCCAGAAAGTACCTAGCTATAGCCAGAGCCATACCTCTGGTAAGATCTTGACGGTCCGCTCTTGTCCCTGTAAGGAGCACCCATCAGCGTCTCGTCCAAGCATCCATCTCGGGCAGCTCCTTTGCTCACTTCTGGCGCCGGCTTGAGGGTGAACGAAGGAACACCGATTTCCGGGTTCAGGTAGAGCTTAAGGGCGCGAACGATACCTTCAATGCAGAGAAGGTCGTATCGGTTCGCGGGGACCTCAATCTTCATCTGGTGAGGCTCGCCCGCCGGGTGCTTCGGGTCGGTCGTGGTCTGCACATTGGGCACAGTTTGAGCACATTCCTTGCAGCTGTATTAGATCGGACGTACGTCTTCATCGAGCTCGAGGCCGTACTCGAAGAGCAGCTCGTCAAAGTCCTTGAAGGCTGGGAGGAGGTGCGTCCAACTTAGCGCACGAGCTTTACAAAGTTGTAGTGAAGATGCTTACTGTATTCTCTGCCAAGGCGAGTGAAGAACTCTGTCCTGTCAACTGTAATCGTAGGCATCCTGAAAGCGTTACTTGGTGCGAGTCAACGTGCTGCGGCTGCACTTCAACAACCAAAAGTTGGGCGTCAACGGCTTGGCTCCGGCACCAACAGACTACAGTACCGCCAGCAACTATCGCTTTCTCACGAACCTCGACAAGAATAAACTTGATCGGTACCCGAGACCCTGCGCCACTCTCGCCGCTACGTACCCTCATCGCTCTTGGCTTCAGGCTTTGAAGGTCGCCGTCGACGTACACACTGGACGACTGTTTTCTTTATCGCGTCCTCGACTTGCGACTGGATGGCCGGGCATTGACTGGGAAGAATAGCAGTGGCCTGTGGCTCTCTAAGCGGTGTCAGAGGTGCTCGCGCGCTCAAGGGGTTGCTTGTCGTCCCCGACAACTCTTGTGTGCCCTCGATCTCGTGTAAGCTCCCAACTTTAAAGGTAGAGGGGCATTAAGAAGACTGGTTGTAACTTGGACTCGACGTTCAGCCCTAAGCTCCGGGCGCCCGGATCACAAGGACCATAGCATCGAGCGCACACTTCCTCTTTCCAGAGCCTGAAGTGACCGGCCTTTGCAAAATTTTCTGCAATGCTTTCCTGTTCGTAAAGGAAGATTTCTCGCGCCAGGTGTGAGCCGTAATTGCTTCCTTGGTCTGGTACAGAGCGCCCTTCGTGTTCCAGCTGCTAGTCTGCGTTCAATGGCCAATCGGGTAAGCATGTTCCTTGTCTTTGGTAAAACAAAGGATGCAAGTTTCCTGACATCCGCTCCGCTATAGGGTCTGCCGCCACAGAAATCACTCCGAAAACGCCTATACCTCTCTAGCACTCCAGCAAACTCCGTCAAACTGCTTGCCTGCCGCCCCACGCCCCCACTCTTCGACGTCATCTGCTAGCACGAACTATCAGTTCACGCTAATAAATGAACTCCGCGCAACTTTTCAACTCTTGTGCCGATCGACTGCCGTCGACTCTGCCTTGACGTTGGGTTGACCGAGTTCGGTTCCTCGCAGGCCGCGCTGGTCTTCGAGCTGTTCTGTCAATCCACGACAACTCTTTCCTGCTTCATTCACTCGACTGCTCAGAGACCCTCCCACTAAATCTACAGCAAGAACATGTCGGCACCCGATGGAGCAACACTGCCTTCTGCGACTTCGCCATCTATCAAAACGTCAATCAAACGTATCATATCCCGCAAGGACTCGCGAGCGGACACATTCGGTGCTCCTCTCAGTCGAGCCGTCTCCCATGGTGTCCAGCAGCGTCCTCTCTCAGCGGAGGACGACATCACCTACCCTGACTTTACGACCGCTGGACCCGTTAGTTCTCTCAACTCAATGTCGCGCGTCATGAATCTGAACTCAAATCTTCCACCACTAGCACACCGATGCTTTCCAGGAAGAGACAGCAACAGGACTCGTGGACGCAGAAGAAGTTGAGAGCCCACTCTCGCGAGCATCTTCGCGGACCCACGTTGGCGCCGATCCAGAGTTGGGAGAAAAAGTGTCTCAAGTCAAGCTCGTCACTTGGCTAGAGAATGATCCAGAGGTACGTCTTTGACACTATGAATCTAATGACAACCACTACAAATTGTTCAAAATGTAGAACCCTCGCAACTGGAGCAACACTGCGAAATGGTCGGTTCTTTCGGTCTGGCGAGGCCCCGGTTGAATTAGACCACTGACTTTTCATTGATGTACATCCAATTTTACACAGGCTTAACACTTGCAGCGCCACCCTACTTTGCTTCTGTGCTGGATTTGGGTCCTCAATCGTAACGGGCGGTCTGGATCCTCAAGCTGCACGTTTCGATATTTCGGGCGAAGTCATAAATTTGACGTAAGTAGACAGTACTCGGGCCTTTTTTTTACGATGCTGACACTTCACCACTCGCTTCCTCTTTCCTGCATGTTTGAAAAAATTCATAGTGTTTGTCTTTACGTCGTCGGATTCGGTCTGGTGAGTCCCATGGATGATCTAATCAATTTGGGACGCTCATGCTTTGTTTTGGCTAGGGTCCTATGATTTTTGCTCCCCTAAGTGTCAGTTAAAGCAATGAAATGAGGGAGAAGCGTCAGAAGGCCGCTAGCTGACCCGATTCCTCGCTGTTCCCAGGAAGGTGAGGTCGCGACAGGAATAGAAGACAAAGGTCTACAATGCAGCTGACTGACTTCGCTTCCAGTGATTGGAAGACGCAACGTGTACCTCTCCTCCTTCGTCATCTTTTTCTTCATGACACTCCCTTCAGCGGTTGCGAAGTCGCCGGCAGTGCTCATCACTTTCAGATTCTTTGCGGGTTTAGGTACGCCTTTCATTCACTTTGATTGATTTTGTCATTTCGGACAGCTGTAGTCTTAAGGTCCCACTATCTCGCAGGCGCTTCGGCGTGTATGTGTCTGGCAGCTGGCTCGATAGCAGATTGCGTACGACATCAAACTTCACCTACGTTCACGCTTTGGTCTTTGCTGACAACTTTGCCTTTCGTGGCTTGAATCAGAACGAGGTTACAAGATGGCCGCTTTTTCCGCCATTCTCTTTGCCTCACCCTGCCTTGGACCGCCCATTGGAGGATGTCTGTTTCCCCCTCCCGGCGAGAGAGTCCTTGCGCAAACTGACCTGACTTTTTTTGCAAAGATATTGCGATGTATACCAGCTGGCGCTGGATTTACTGGGTCTTATTTATTTTTGTCGGGGCTTGCACCATTTGGGCATTCTTGTGCCTCCAGGAATCGTACGTACCTCGAGCGCCGAGCGATGTTGCTGCTTACTGAATACATCCTTTCAGCTACCCGCCAGTTCTTCTTGCTCGTCGAGCCAAAAAGATGCGAGCTGAGACGGGTGACACACTTATCATGACCGAACAAGAACTTCACAAGCGGCCCATGGCGGATATTCTTCAAGAGGCGCTCGTTCGACCACTTGGTACGAACTCTCGTTTCTGTCTTTTTGTCGTTATCCCTCTGATTTCCGAATTCAGTGATGCTGTTCACGGAACCAATCATGATTTGCACGTCCTGCTTTGACTCGTCGAGATTGCTTTTGATTGTATTGGCTGACCCTGGCCCCTGGACGAACTTCTTCAACGTTACAAAGGTATGAGTGGCTACCTTTGTTTAATCTATGGTTTAATATATGGCTTCTTTTTCGCCTACCCAATTGTGGTACGTGTACCGAGCCCTCTCTGGAAATTGTCGCTGGCTCACGTCAGCCGTTCTTCGTAGTTTGACGCGCATGGCTTCTCCTACGGACAAACGGGTCTTACATTTGTGAGTGCAGCTGTGATGAGTATTGTACTTGAAATTGAATGACCTTGTTTCGTTGACAGTTTGGCATACTCATTGGAATTGCGCTCGTTGCCGTGACCGGATGCCCTCTCCAAGAAAAATACTACCAAAGCAGGGTCCGCGAAGGCAACGGGACAACAACCCCCGAGGCTCGCCTTCCACTCATGATGGCATGCTCCATCATCCTCCCCTGTTCTTTGTTTATTTTCGCCTGGACGTCTGGACCTGAAACATCGTGGGTCGGGCCCGCTGTAGCGGGTATACCATTTGGGCAGGTCAAACATCTCCTTCTTTCTCGACTCTCGTTGATCGTTCCCGCAGGTATTCACTGGTTGGCGTCTACATCAGTGCCAATACGTACATTGTGGATAGCTTCCCACGCTTCGCTGCCAGTGCGATGGCCGTGAGTCAGCGGGAGGAGCAAGAAAGCTTTTCATCTTTCATCTAACAACGTTCTCTATCCCTCAGGCTAAGACCTTCATTCGTAGCCTGGCGGGTGCTTCCGTCACGATGTGGATAGGATATATGTGTAAGCCAAATTTTTCACTTGAAAGCTTGAAGGTCCTCTCCCTGACCGCAATAAATGTAAAAAGACTCCAGGCTTGGGAATCATTGGGCAGGAAGCTTGATGGCGTTTATCAGCGTCGGAATGCTCCCCATACCGTAAGCTACTTCCAGAAGCATCACTGCCTTACACTAAACAGTAGCTGTAGATTCGTCTTCTTCCAATATGGAGAGCGCATTCGCGCCCTAAGCAAGAGGGCAAGTTCTTAATCAAAATCAACACTCCCCACGTCTTTCATTTGTTTATATTTTGATCATGTTTAATAAAATCAATCGTCCTTTCCCACACCATTCAGCATGGAACATTTCACCGCGACGGCGCCACTCCAATTGGAAATTTCCTCACGCTCGAGCCTCCGGCTTGCGAGGCATGTGGCTCCCAAGTGATGTCATTTTTCGGATCTTCAGTAGATACAAGAGGCAATGGATCAGGGAGAAGGGTTATTGAAGACATGATCGTCCATCTCCCCACCTGAAGCCCCACCTTCATGCAATACCATAAAATCCAACCGCCAAATTCATCTCTTACTCTCAGCTTCATCACTACCAGCACCTTGACCTTTCTCATGCCTGGAGACTCTTCTCAGCCGTACGTCAACTCGTTACTAGCGAGCGGTTCAAGCATGGTGAGAAGCTCATGCGCCACACCGTGACTTGGTACACCCTCAGAACCGTGATTGGATTCACTGCCTGGCTGAATATTGGTGGAGTGCCAATGGAGTACATACCCGCGAAAAACGGGGAGCCACTTTACCCACCAAGTGAGGATTCCATTTGCGATATGTTCCGACCTTCGTTAAACTGACTACCACGACGCTTCGTAGTCATTGGTACCACACCAGCATCAGGTTCGGTCAACGCGGCCTTAGTGAATGTGCAAGCAGGCGGGCAGAAGAACATTCAAGGAGAGATCGTGGCATCGAGGAAACGGACGCGTGGACACTCTGCGTCGGAAACTTGCTCATCCCCCTCGTCTGACTGCGATGAGGAGTTGAGCTCCAATTTTGCCGAGGAATGCTTCGACGAGGAATGCTGGGACGATGGTTCCAGCGTCGATGAAGAGTCGGCCTCCGAAGATTATCATATCGCTCAGATTGCATTGCATACCCAGAAGCTGGCCGAAAAGCGCCGTTCCGTCGTTCATGATGTATCGGCGCCGGCGAAAAAGCGAAAGACCTCGGCAGCTCCAGAACAGGATGAGGATGAGAAGATGGAGACTGTCCTGGGCGAAAACGAGGTAGGAACGGTCGAAATGCAGGTGGATGGCGCGGAGGAGGACATTTCTACGTAGCTTTGTGGAACATATGTGATGTCAGTGTAACGAACATCAAAGCGAGAAGGTTGGAAGATGAGAAATCATACACGTTGCAGCATGTACAGCCCCCGAGTGAGACTTTAGAAAGGTAAAAAGAGGATGGGGTGCGCGTCAAGTTGATGGACCGCCGTGGAAACGCCGTGAAGCAAGTATGCTTCACTCCCGATCTTATCTGGCCACTACAATCTCTTTCTTTCTCCCACCCCTCGATCTTGTTCTCCTCACTGACCCTGCAAGGGCGACGCCGACGGATGGGGCGACCCCGGAGCCCTGTCTTAACGATCCTGACTTCGAGGAAGATTCTCGCTCGTCACGAATGAGAACTAACGGAGCCGGCCTAGGTCTTTCGAATGGCCGTTTCGGATCATAAGTCGTTGTGGCAATACTCGTGTCCGGTGACGCTTCCGAGGACGACGAGCTATACCGCCTCAAGATGGTGTCTGGAGAGGTTGAGGAAGCGCTGGAGAGAGGCGCAAGATTTGGGGTGGCCTTGCTGGTGGTCGAAGCGTAAGCTCGAGACACATCGGATCCCTCTGCTTTGTGGCGAGGGTTCCGGGGCAGACCACTGGAACTCAGCGCAGGTACTGCTGAGGGAGAGAGTCGTCGCGAGGCGTCTTGGTCCTGCCGCGGAGGTATGACTCGCCCCAATTCCTCGACGTTTAGGCCACCACCTTGTCTCGCCCTAGTCGTGAAATATTTTTTCGAAGGTACCTGAGCGACAGACACGCCGGTCTCAGACCCATTCGAGCTAACGAGGGTCGCCTGTCGAACCTCTGCGAGCTCGGACGGAGCTGGTGACACGGGCATCGGCGAAGAAAGGCCATCCCGAGAGCCTCCACTCGACAAAGGAGAAGAGTCTTCGGCAATGGTATTCAAGGGCCTCTCTATCTGTCGTTGAAGGGTGGACATCGTTCGATCGCCGATAATAAGCGAAGTAACGTCGTAAGACGTGAGGTCTGGCTTGTCGCTCTCCAAAATTTCGGTGTCGTTGTTGTAGACTGAGTGAGGCGGGTACAGCTCAAATTCGAGTCCACCCTGCGTAACCAAGTTGGCACTCCGGAAAGATGTTTTGAGAGGTGTTGCGTCGTCTGGACTAGGCGGAAGTGCTGGAGATTCAGGAAAGCGACGGAGGGACTGCGAGAACGAGCTCCCTCCAGTCCCAGTCGAGGCCGTTCCGAAGGATGGCTGGCTACGAGGTGATCGATCACTTCTGTTGCTTGCGTTTCCGACCTCCTGCGTGTCGATGTGAGTTCGAGGGTTGCCAGCTCTAGGCGGGCTAGGGGATCCTCGACCCATCTTGAGAGGCAAGGTAGAAAGCGGAACGACGGGAGGGGGAGACGACCCCTCTGGCACTAGATCGATGGTAGAAAAGCCGAGGTCGTCGTAAACCGAAAATTCGAGGTCGAGGTTAGGGCTGGAGAGACGGATTCCGCGAGCATCGTAGGTGGCAATGGACGGATTTGCAGAGAAGGAAGACCCGGTCCGTTCTCGGCGACTCGGGCGACGGACAGAAGGGCTTCGACCCAAAGTTGGAGCCCGTTGCAGCTTCTGAGGTGTCTGGGAGGTGTCGATGGCGGAAGGGACCGCGAATGTGATCCTCTCGTTTTCTCGAGCCCGCGAGGTTGTCGTCGTTGTGGTGTCTTCGCGAGTAAGGGACGGCTTACCGTTCGACACCAGGGGCTGGATACCTAGTCGCAGGAGGGAACTCCCACCGTCTCGAAGTCTCGCAGAACCTTCGTCGTCCGAGATGGGTGATTGGGCTTCCAGGTCGACGTCTTCCTGACGGAGGGGATGTGTGAGAGATCGCCGATCGCTCGAAATGGATGTTCTCTGCCTCCCGAGCCACGACGGTAGTCGTGAACTTCGACGAACGACGATGCGCTCCGGAAGCGCAGGCTCCTTGACATCCCCGGCCCGATAGGCTCCGGTCACTTGCTGAAAAACGGAAGGCGGCGGACCGACTTTTTCGGTCGTGGCGTCTACAGTGGTGCGGAGGTCGGAGGGCGGTGTCCTAGTGGTATCGAATGACAAGGAGTCACGAATGGGTCGCTGATGATCCTGGATGACCGCGTGGAGAAGGAAGGTGTACTAAGAAAAATAATCAGCTGCGTGCGCAAGGTACGGAGGAACAACGAAATGAACGCGCACGACTTCGATCAGGGTCAAGAAACGACCCAGCGGCGTGTCTGAAAACAGAAGAAGGCTGGGTACCAGACCAAGGACCAATACGACGAACGCCAAAAGCAAGCCGAAAAGGAGAGGAACAGCCCTGCAAGCACAGATTGATGAGCTTATAGCGACACCCTATTGCCATCTGGATCTTACTCTAAAAGATTTCTCCGCAATGAAGCACCTGAAGCGACAGCTGCCGACTCGACGATTTTGGCGGAGAAGAATACCACAAGCACGATCTGTAGAGCGCTAGCGGATATGTACGAGAGGTTGATTAGCAAGGTTCGACTTTGGAAGAAAACGCTTCCAAACGACGGACCTGCTGGCAATATACGCCCCACGGAAACTCTGGACAGACCGGATGAAGCCTAGGCGCCAAATGGCCTCCTGAAAGAAAAAGAAAGGAATCAATAATCATTTTGAAGTAGCAGCACGAATGCAGAAAGGCACCAGAAGCGCGACACCCAAAATGGTGATGTAGACCCCGACTCGCACCACGCCTCCAAATATCCCAAACCGCTCGTAGCTTCCAGAGTGAACGAACATGGCGGGCGTACTTCGTATGCTGAACCGTGATGTTGCCCTCCGACTGGCAGCGTCGAAATCCTGGGCTGTCGGAAGGTCAGGCGACCCCAACGATTCGTTCTGGGTCGGATTTTGAGTACGGCGGAAAAGGAAAAAGAACTTGAAGGCGACGAATGCTGATAGTGAGACTCCCTGGGCAATGAGGAGCGGATGTCCCATATAAGTCATCCCGTTTTGTTCGCAGCTGAGGACATTGAACAACTCGAAGACACCGCTCAGAAATGCGGCAATAGTCGCGATGAACAAGTTCAAAAAAGAGCTGTGGCTATCAAAAATCAGCTTCCTCTTGGAATAGTGCCCAAATCAAACTCGCACCGATTGAGCCGTGAGATTGATAACTCGAACCCTCCGAACCCGATACCCACAAATCCCAGCGCGAGAAGCGGGATGGATGCCAAAACAACCTGAACTTCGGCGGCAAAAGAGAAGGTTGTCCTCCAAGGCATACTACATGTTTTGGTCAGGTTTAGTGACCTTTATCGAGATAACGTGACGCACAGTGTGAGGAAGGTAGTAAAATTACTGGACGTTGAGGTGACCGTCGGTGCACGCGTCAGTGCTACTCGCCCAGCGAGCTGCACCCATCGAGTTGCAGCCTGCTGCATTCGGACTAGCCGATGTACGAGCGAGAGACGGGAAAGTAAAGAATGTCGAAGGCACCTTTGTTGTGCCAGAAGGATCAGAGATCTACGAGTTAGCTGTGCGATTTCGGGCGAGGTAGAAAGCTCACCTTGTACCTCCGCGACCGGGAAAAACGAGTGGAACTAGCCCAGCAGGCTTCAACTCAATGGAAGTTCCGTAGCCTGGTAAGAGCAGGGAGTCGAAGCGGCGGAGTCTGACCGTAACGGCCGGACTACGTGACTGTTGTCAAGGACCCTCCCCCCTGGCAGCACGCGAGCGTTGTTCATCAGTAGCCCCACCATGGGGACAGTTCCCCGAAGCCACAGGCGTCTTTCACCCTTCGCACCTCACTCCTAAAACTCAAAACAATTTGAGTTCCACCGCGTGGCGCAAGGGTATCGACACGGCCCCAGTGCTTCATCTATTCTGTTGTGAATAAGATCACCAACTCTTTTGTTGTAGCTTAGATCACCATACTTGGCTTGCAGTCATCGCTTCCGCCTCGACCTCCGGGGAACACCTGAGCCTGCTTAACCAGGCTTCACTTTCAATCCCAATCTTCTCCTCTCCTCCGGCAGTCTCTCCTCACCGCACCAGGTTTTGTCAAAGTCAACAGGCTTGAGACCATTTGTCGAGATCGAGGCTTGCGGTTAAATGGGCGTTGAGCAGAGCGCTGTCGCACCAATGTCGGACAAGGCGAGGAAATGGGGTGCGACTTCGACTTTGTGTGGTTAGGATGATACGATACAATTGGCTGATGGTAGAAGCTGGACGTAGCGGGTTTCATAGAGAAGCGATGAAGTTGGCAGGACGGCACCGGAGAGTACAACCTCGCAATTCGTGAAAGGCTTGTGCAGTCGCTAGCCAGGTAAAGCTTTCCTCTACGGTATGCTTCCGTTTACGTTCGTAGCTTGGTCTTCTTCAATGCACTCACCGGAACTTATTGTCCATTCCGACAACATCTGAATTTTGTGGCAGGTCGTTCAGAGGAAGGAGAAAATGGCAAGCTGCACGGCAATTGCATCTCAAATCAAACAGAACCATACAACAGACTGGTCAAGAGCACCATCTGCTAGCGATGAGGTGCCTGCTGTCCAGACGAATAGTAAGACCCTCCTTGAGGTGGGCGATGAGGGGGAGGTTGCTGGTTGTGGTTGGGATACTGCCCACGATCGCCCCAATCACTTCGTCCCCGATCGCCATGATCCATGCTTGGAGGATACGAGGGTTGCGAATACTGCTGGTGATGAATTGGGTGGTGGCTTGGTTGTTGTTGGTGCGGTGAGTTCGCGCCGTACGATTGAGGATAGGGTGAGTTGGAGTGTGGACGCGGCGACGCGCTGTGCCCGTTGCTTGAGAGCCGAGGAATAGTAGGAATGCCCGCGAGCTTGGAGCGTTTTGGTGGCGGCTCGGCAGGACCGTCAGGTGCGCGTTTTTTCGGTGGCGGCTGCTGTGGTGACCCCGGAGCCTCGATAGCGGGAGATTTCGTGAGCTTCTCGTGGCTGCAGATAGCGAGCCAATTAATGAAAGATCACTCTACTGCACGAGTGAGAAGTAGCGTACAGTTCTCGAAGCTTTGTCCAGTGGACAGGGGCGGGGAAGAAGTGGGCGGTCCAAACCCCTGCCAAGTCACAATGATTAGCAAGATACTCTTTCATTGAGTCGCACCGGTCTTACAGAGATGTTTTCTTCGTCGGTCCTTTGCAACAGTAGTGACCTCTTGCCCAGCAGTATAACTTTGATAAGAGATAGTGAGCGCAACGTCAGCGAACGTTCAAAAGGGAAGATGAGGACTGGAGCGTACTCAATACGAGATCCAATAGCGGACAGGCATGCTTTGAGGTGAGCGACTTTCTCCTCGCGAGCCATATGATCCGTCGACATCTTTAAGCGCTTGAGCTCCCGCTTCACTGGTCGCAGGATCTCTTTGCAGTCGGCCTCATCCATAGAATCGTACACGCTCTCATCATCTGAGCTGCTCGAGTAGTCTGGCGTTGCTTTTCGCTTGGACCGAGAATCACCGTCCCCTCGATCACGGTCGCGGTCGCGGTCGCGGTCGCGATCACGATCACGATCCATAGATGGCTTCGACTTCGGAGGCGGGGGTCGACTTGGGGCGGGATTCTTACTGTAGCTATTCAGGTTTCCGTCGAACTCGCGGAGGAGATGGGTGAGATAGTCGGCGCGGCGGACTAGATGGATTGAATTGGGGATGTTGCGCTTCTCCTTGTCGCCGGCCTTGATCTTGGCATCGTCGAGGAAGAACTTGTCTTTGAGGCCGAGAGTCTCGTCTTTGGCGATCGCCTCCCAGTTTCCGTGTCCGTGCTTCCAGACGCCGACCATAAGCTTCGCGTCCTCGTCAACGCCCCACTCGCAATTCCAGTTCGCAGTGGCCTTTGTTCCTTCGACTGGGAAGACCCAACGAGCAGGATCTTCGAGAGAATGGAGATCTGCGAATGGCATGATTCAGCCTCACTGGGGGATTAAAAAAATGCTGGCACCTACAGTGGTGAAGAATC
Organism: Phenoliferia sp. Uapishka_3; assembly: GCA_035521515.1. Classification (NCBI taxonomy): domain Eukaryota; kingdom Fungi; phylum Basidiomycota; class Microbotryomycetes; order Kriegeriales; family Kriegeriaceae; genus Phenoliferia; species Phenoliferia sp. Uapishka_3. The sequence continues at coordinate 48,015 of JASZXU010000012.1, forward strand.
TTGAGCTCTTCAGCGCGCTGAATGACTGTCTCAGCGTTGATGTTAGAGATCGACTGAAAAGTAACGAGCACGGCCTTATTTTTCATGGCGACTGTGACCTCGTCTCCAGCCACCCGCCGACTCTCGATTTCGTCCTGCTTAGATGCGATAGCGTCTCGACATTTTTTGAGAAGGTCGTCGATGGTTTGGGTGATAATGGCGCGGTTCTTTCCTTCGAGGCGAGCGTCCTTGACAATAGCATCGTAACGGTGCCGAATATCACCGAAGCGCTGAAGACCACGGACAAGGACGCGCAGGTCACGCTCCTTAAGCTCCATCGACCGCTGAGCATCCGTCTTCCGCGTGGCGCCCTTGACCTTCTCCTTTCCGCCTTTTCCTTTTGGCTCGTGAGGGGAGGACTCTCGGGAGTTTGGAGCAGCATCGGCACCGTGATAAGTTCCTGGCGGTAGCTGAGCGGCGGCGCGGCGAGAGCTTTGAACCGCTGCTGCCTCCGTCTTCCGGCGGTCCTCGTCGACGACGGCACGAGCTTCGGCTGGAATGATGTCTTCCCAAGATGTCATATCTGCCTTGACGTCTTGCACGGCGAACTGGTTGAGGAACTCCTCTCCTCCGAGCGAAGTGCCCGTGGGTGCGGTCGCTGTGTCGTACGCCTCAGCCTTGTTGATGACGTCGTCGAGATCCATTTCCTCGAGCTTGGACTGTCCGTCCTGCTTGAAGATGTTGGCAGCGCCGAACTTAAGGATCGATGCGAGCTCTTCCTTGGTGTAGTTCTCGGGGCGGGACGATGTCACTTGTCCAAGATTCGTACCAGAGGTGTCCATCTGGTTCACGACTGAACAAATTATGAGTCAGCAGCGAACACATGGCTAAGCGCAAGAAACAAGGAACATACTGGCATACTCGAGGACCATCTTTTTGCGGGCACGCTCGAGCACATCCTCCTCGACGGTATCTTTCGTGACGAAGCGGTACACGTTGACGTGACTCTTCTGTCCGATTCGGTGAGCACGAGCCATAGCCTGCAAGTCGTTTTGTGGGTTCCTGTAAGTCAGAGTCAGTAAGAGGGCAGCAATCAAAGAGGGTGGGAGGCTCACCAATCGCTGTCGAAAATGACGACGGTGTCGGCTGTTGATAGGTAATGATTAGTGCCACTTATGATGTAGTATCGACTGAGGCTCACCAGTTTCGAGATTGATTCCTAATCCTCCAGCACGAGTGGACAGAAGAAAAACAAAGTCCGGCGAGTCGGGAGCGTTGTAGTGTTCGATGGCCTTTCGACGGGTTTCAGAGGGGACTGTTCCATCGAGGCGCTGGTAAAGGTACCCTCGTATGGCGCAATAATCGGAAAGGATGTCACTGCCCCGATTGTTGAATCAGAGCCAGATCTATGGTACATTCCGCGTCAATTAACCACTCACAGCATGCGAACCATCTGACTGAAGACGAGCACTCGGTGACCATCTTGTTTCAGGCGAGCTAGGAGCTTGTCGAGGAGAACCATCTTTCCGCTGTTCATGACGATACCCTTCAGGGTCTCTTCACGACTTTCGGACCGGATCTCGGCGCCGTCAAAGAGGAAGGGGTGGTTCGACGCCTTTTTGAGCTCCATGGCGACATTGAGGAGGGACACTTGCGTATCGGCACCGCTGAGGGCAGCGTAGTTCTGATAGCCAAAAGGTCAGATGATAATGAGAGTTCCAAGTGGGCGAAGCATACCTTCGTCAAGATATTCTTGTACCACCAAGTCTAAGTAAGGAAGCGAGACAGATGAGTCCCTGATCATTACACTAGTAATAGAATCACGCACCTGCATATTTGACATTTCGACGCGAAGAATTCGCTCGCTCTTGGTCGGCAGCTCTTTGATAACGTCGCGCTTTAGTCGGCGAAGCATGATGGACTCGAGCTTTCCATGCAGGTCCCGAATTTTGGACTCGTTTTCCTCGTCTAAATCCGAGGTGAAGTTGAGAATCGGTATAGAAAGGGAGAAGGTGGCTTCTCTCACCGTTCAAATCGAATTCTCCTGCCAGAGGGAATTTTTCGGGATGGAGGAAATGCATCAAAGCCAAGAGTTCTGTAGGAAAGGCGAAAGACGGAGAGAAAGAGTTGTCGAGGAGAATCAGCTGTGATCGTCGTCGAGAAAACTTCAAGGAGTCGCACCTTTGACGTTGTTCTGAAGCGGAGTGCCGGTGATGAGCAGCTTAGCGCCGGCCGAGAAGCTGATCAGCGCCTCGTACAGCTGCGACTCGCTATTTTTCAGACGGTGAGCCTGGCAGCGGGGAGAAAACGTCAGAGAAATAGCAAGTAGACTGCAGAATGATGGTACGGACCTCATCGACGGCAAGGTACTGCCATTTGATCGACCCAAGGTCACTCTTGTCCTTGAGGGCAAATTCGTATGTTGTAAGGAGAACATTAAACTTGAGCTTCTTGGATTGTCCGAACTCATGTTCTCGGATGATTTTTCGACTTGGACCGTTTCCAATGTAGGCAATAACGTTGAGTGCTGGCGACCATTGGGCGAGTTGCATCTGCCAGGCGGGGAGTGTCGACAGGGGGACGACGATGAGGAAGGGACCGTATTGCTGCATCTCGTGGAAGAGGTAGGACAAAAACGCGCAAGTTTGCACTGTCTTTCCGAGCCCCATCTGCAGAGGGGAAAGAAATGTCAGCCACATTCAAAGAGGAGGACTGGTAAGGCGCACCTCGTCGGCCAGGATACCGTTTTCTTCGCGAGACCACAAGTAGGCGAGCCAATTGAGGCCGGTGATCTGGAAGTCCTTGAGCGTTCCGCCGACCTTGACGTATTCTGGCTCATCCGTCATTTTATGGAATGCTGGTCGACCCTTCGTAACGCTTGCGCTTTTGTGCGGTAGGTAAGGGCTTCCCGTTCGCTCAAGGAACGAATCAATCGCGTCAGGGGCGATGGACCGGACAGTATCGTGATCCTCCCAAGTTGACTCGGCGTAAACGAGGCCTCGCCATTTGCAAAGGTACTCGACTGCAGGAGAAAATTGAGTGTCTGTCATCCGTTGAAATGAAAGATCCAAGCTGCTTACGATGGTCGTGGTCAACGTCTGCATTGGCCGGAGCATCTCGTTGAGCAACGATACGCTCAACTTGCTTGTAGCCTTCGAGCTGGTCCGCTTGCCGTTCCTTGTCGATCTCGAGCGCTTCGAGGTCTTCACGGCTGGTTGCGGGATCGTTGATTATCCGTTGTTGCGTTGCCCAGACTGACTTGATGTAGTTTTCCACACGCTTGAACCCTTTAAACCGCTTGAGGTACTCGAATGTCTCCCACGTGTTGTGGATATGGCTGTAGTTTTGCCACTTGACCAGGAACCGAAGATTTGTGGCGGGCTCGTCCCGTTCATCGCTCACTTTTGTGGAAGAGAAGCGATATCGTAAGTGAAAGAGCTGGATGAGGGCTTTCGTTGAACTCAACGTACGATGTTCTCCGTCTCGCTTGTGGTTGTGCACGCCGTCAATCATGTCCTCGACGCCTAAGCCCGGGGAGTACGATAACAAAAGTCAGCTGGAAGTCCTGGCACATCCTCTCCCAAGTCCGAAAGGACAGACCCTTCTCCTCCGCTACCGGAGCATACCCTTCGTACTCGTCGTCCGTCTCGCTGAGGTCAAAATCCATATGGGCTTCATTATAATTTGGCAGCAGCTTGCCGTTCCTGGAGGATACGCGAGGCATCTCAAACTCTTGCGTGCTCCTTTTCTGCGACCTCCGCTTCTTCTTTGAACGCGCTCCGTAGTCCTCTTCTGACTCCTCGGACGTGCTGGCGCGACGCGTGAAGGTATTGGAAGCGCCTGCGGGACCACGATAGGTTAGGCCCGAGCACTTTGCACATGAAGGAACAAAGAGAACGGAAGCCGTACTTGCTCGACCTTTGCCCTTCTTCCTTGCTGGTCGACCATCTCCGGAGCCTGCGTCGCTGGAATCATCGTCGTCGTAGCCCTGTGACTAGAAGAGCGCAGGTGTCAGTCAGTGACCGAGTCGATGAGGTATGTCACGAAAGACTGACTTTTGTAGCAGCCTGAGAAGCGCGACCCTGAAGATGCCAGACGAGGTCAACAATGAACGGACGAGCTAGGCGATCGAGTGTCGCGCTCGCTTCTCACGCGATACGAGCGAGTCACGCAAGGTTTGACGAGGAGACTTACTGAGCGACGGAGACCGTAGAGGTCTGCATCCATGTCATCTGGAAAAGAGTGCTTCGAAGCCCGCTTCTTCGAGGCATGACCATGCGGAACAACTGGAGGCGAAGCCGACTGCTCCGGCTCACTGTGCTGCCTGAAGCTGCCATCTTCGTCCTCGTCGGCCTCACTCTCACTCATGTCGTCGCTCTCCCCTTCAGCATCGGCATCTCCAGGGCCTTCAGAGTCGAGTCCGGTAGCGGCACCGTTTCCGTTCAACACAGCTCTTGTTGGAAGGGCCGAGTGGATAGGTGATGCGGTCGAGGCGGGCCTCTGGGGTGGGAGAGACCCAGGCTGGTCAGCTGTAGGAGGGTATGTTGTATACGAAGCCGCCATGCAAGGCTCTTGTGGGGCCGAGTCGGCAAACTGGTGCGCAGAGTCAGTTCGCATGCAAGGACGGAAAGGTGAGCGGGGTTGGGCACCCACGACAATCTGTAGCTCTATGCCACCTGAAGCCTAGTAACTTGCTTGATTTTCTGCTGAAAGTCTTGAGAGAGAGAACGCGAGGCGTGAGACCGTCAGAAAGTGCGCGTCGAGAGTGGGGAAAGAGAAGGGGGCTCGTCGTTGCGGCCAGCGTCGACGACGAGTTCACAGATTTTTACTGCCCGCCCCAGCCCGAGTACGTATCAGAGGTTGATTACGCGCACCGCAGAAAATCACAGAGCTAAAGAAATGTTTATTGCATCCTTCCGCAGACGACGATGTGAAGTTTGTTTTCCTGACCATAAACCAGCCCAACAACTCCTCGACAGCACTAGAATGGAAGGAAGCCAGCGAGCAGAGGCCCTCAAGACCAACTACTTGGCGCATGGGAGACCTTAATGCGCTCAGTGAGTGAGGGGTAGGGGAGCGGATGATGTCTGTGTTGACATCCAGGACACAGTGAAGATGAAATGGGGAGGATGGCGAAAAGGGACCGCGTGGTGGAATAGGCGGATAACACAGCGGCGAAGAGGTTCTTGAATGGTGATGATGTTGACGAGAGAGGATATTTGTGCCAATGTCGAAGATATGAGGGAGGGGGAAAGTCGAATGCGCCTCGTGCGAAGCTTTTGGGAAGCGTGGAAAGATTCGAAATGATACAGCTTATGTTGTTGAAGAGAAAGACAAGGCGGCGGGCGTCATATGACGGAGATTGGGGCAAGGGTGAGGACAGAGACGGGTAGAGTTTGAGAAGGGAACGTCGGCGGTTGTGGGCGATCGCATCTATTCAGTGGTAGGCACGGGTACGACTTCGATAATTGGTGTCTCCTCGACGACAGCAGGGGTGACCGTATCTGGCTTTGGAGGCTCGTTGCTCTCAACCTCCATTGGGACCTCAGCAGCAGGTTCGACGGCGGTGGCGTCGGGAACAATTTCGGCGGGAGGAGTGTCGGCCTTGATAAGGTCCTCGATAGGCAGTGGCTTGTCCTCGACGACAGCAGGCTTTGGTTCTTCGGCCGGTGGTGCCATTTCGGCGTCTGGTGCTGGTGCGTCGACGGTAGGAGTGGCCTTTGAGCCGTTCGTGGCTGCCGCGATTGGTGCTGCTCCGTTCGATTCTCCCTTTTCGCCGAGGATGACAGTCCAGCTTTGTGCGAGGGCTTGGGCACGGGTGCGGAAGCCGAACTCGTCTCCGTTTGGGATATATCCGTCGGTGAGGAGCGCGATTCGCTTGAGAACCTTGCCGAGCTTGGATTCCTGAGACCGAAGACGATCAGAACGATGTCAACAATCTCTCGACAGAATGAAGGGCGTACTGTGAGCCATTCTTTTGTCATCACGAACTTTTCCATCGAGTCAAAGTACTCCTTGCACTTGTTGAGCTCCTGCACACCAAAACAACCCCGACATATCAGCAGGCGATCTCGAGCCCTCGGTGGGTTTAAAGGAGGGAAACGTACATCTCCAGCGACTGGAGTTTTGCCGAGGAAAACTTTCTGAAGCTTGTGACGCCAGTCCTTTACCTGCTTGAGTCCAGGGTCCTCATCTGCGCGTGCGAGGGATAAGCACAGCCTCTTGCAATGAGAGCAGGAAAGGAGAGGGAGGCTTACCATCTGCCGGTGTAGGCCTGCTCTTCTTGGCGCCCACCGGAGCAGCTTCATCCTCAGACTGTGCGGTCGACTTTTTAGGTCCAGCGCCCGCCGTCTATTCATTGAGGTGTAGCGAGTCAGCATTTCAAGTGCTGCAGGCGTTCCTCCCCAAGAAAAGAAACGACTTACCCTGCTCTTTGCCAGCTTCTCCAACTTTGCTTTCTTAGCCTTCTTGTCATCAGGCTCCTTCTTCGCGGCTCCCGCCTCGCTCTTTCGCTTCCTCTTCTTGCTAGCCTCCCCGCCGTTCATCTCTTCGTCCCCGCTAGCTAATTGATCTTGATCCTTTTCCAGTTCGGCCTCATCCGCCGCGCGCTGTTGCTCAGCGCCCTCTCGGTCAGCGTTCCATGGTGCTGGGTCGTCGGCAATTTTATATCCCTTGAGGAGATCTCCCGACTTCTTTCCGGGGTTGGTGATGTAGGAAGTGATTTCCCGAGGGGAGAGTGTGGAGATGTCGCGGGCTTTCGTCCATGCGCTATGGTGAGAGAGAGGAGGCGGGTCAGATAGGTAAAGCCGTTGAAAGTTGAAAAAGTAACGAACTAGTCGCCAGTAGGGAAGAACTGGACGAGGTAGGAAGTCTTGTCTTTAGGCGCTCGCTCGCGACGCACAGCTGGAGGGGCCATGTCGTTGTCGATCACCTGAGTATGAGGAGGGAGTGGGAGCGAGAGGTGAGCGAGGGTCGCGTGGAACGGCGATGGGATGGCGCGGCGATGGTCCCCTCCCTGCCCGGTTCCGATCCGCGCCTCTTATTCGGACTGACGAAGCGAAAGTCCCAGTGGGTCCAACGCTTCACAAGACTGCCGCCTGCCTTCGCGCGTCACGCCGACCCGGCGCCAGGGCTTATCCGCGCTGCTCCCACTACCACTGTCCTGCACTGGCCCCGCCTCGTAAATGTTCTTGCTGACTCACCTGTCCAGGCCAAGCTGGGTAGCCCTTGACCTTCGCGAGAACCTACAGAGGACGTAGGTGGGTCAGTGTTTGTAGTGGATAAACCCTCTACGCGCGTGTCCACGAGAGGGGAGACTTACGATATCACCTGGAGTGTAGACCTTGTCGGCAACAGGCTCCTTCTTCTTCGGTACGGCAGACATGACGGTAGCTTGAATAGGTGGTTGAATGGATGTTTGCAGGCTGTAGGACGCGCGTGTTGAGGGAAGAAGACGACGTGGGATTGAATGATCCACACAATTGGCGGTGACGACAGAAAGTTGAGAAGAAAGAGCGAGGTCAGCGCGCGTGAGGTTGCATGCACCTGGCCGGGTAAGAGGTTGGGACTTGCCAGGATGCTGTTGCTCTCGGACCGACGCGCTGAGATGGCAGAACAGAGGCACAAGTGAAGCAGAAAACACGGAGCAGAAAGTCGAGTTCTCGCGAGCGGACTGCTGGTTGTGGTGTGGCCGCAAAAGACTAGCGCGTGGGGAGAGGGAAAGGGCGACACACAGACGAGACTTGCGCTCTCGTTTCGACGAAAATAATCATTTCTGGAAAATGCCGAAGGGCCTGGGGAAAGTCAGTCGCCAACGTTCGCCAACTATGAATATATGAAACTCTAGCATGATGCATCATCCCTCTTCTTCTGTGGTTACAGATTATCAACACAGAAAGCGTGATGCCACACCGTTATTGTCAGCCTGGCTCGGTGAGTCCTCGATCCTCCTGAGACTTGCGTATCGTTCGTGTTCTGGACAGCGGAGCGGTATTTTGCGGCATGAAGCTGAAAGGCACGACTTCTGTTGAAAGCTTTGCAGGACGTGAGGCATGCAGCGAGCCACTGTGAACGCGAAAATTATCTTCATCGTCTTGCAGCAGAGTCGTCGCCCGTCCCGCAATTGTCTCCGTACCGTGCACCGTCACAGGACAATCCAACCTGAAGCCTTGCCGACAAACCCAAAGCGACAGCGTCGAACAGCTGAACGATACCGCCTAGCCCGCCCCATTCGCT
>JASZXU010000012.1:56238-68117 GCA_035521515.1 Phenoliferia sp. Uapishka_3
CCCGTCACCCTTCACATTGCACAACAGCCATCGATCAGCCCAGCCCGACCTCTTTACAGAATGTAGTGTGAACAGCATGTATCCGTCTTTTATATTCCGCATCGCATCATGCTCTCCACTCTACGACTTTCCCCCAAAAAATCCAATTACGGGCGCATGGCGGCCTGAAGACTCTCGAAGACCTCGACCTCAATCTGTGCCTCGGCCTTAGTGGCCTCGTCTCCGGATCCAGCTACGACACGCTGGGCCTCAGTAAGACCGGCACGGATGGCCTAAAGTAAGGAGAAGCAAGGTTAGCTTGCGAGGCGGGGGGCCGGAAAGGAGGGACAGACCTCAGGCGAGAAGGCGTCGAGAGGGTCTGCGAGCAGTTGAAAGGAGGGCGTCAGTTTTCATTTCCTTCAAGGTTGCAAAGCGGTCCGGTAGGCGTCAAAGGCCGTTCAGGTAAAGGGTTCGAGGGGTAGAGATTATAGCTGTTTGACGGATCGTTGCTAATGGGGACTCGACTCACAGGCCTCAACGGCGTTGATGGTAAGGGTGTTGTTAGGGTGCATGTTGGCGAATCCTCCACTGACTGCGTAATTGGACAAAAAAGCGGTCAGCTTTGTGCCTTCGTCCAGGGAGCTGATAGTGCGAGCGCGATATCGCCCGAGCGTGTTGTGCACAGCAACCACTTGGCGACACCTGGCAAGCTGGCTCCACACCCCACGATCCCCATCTTCCCAGTCTTCCAGTATTACGGTGTATCTCTGAGGTATTTTTTCCTTCCAAGAAAGCTGAGAACGCCGTACTTCGTGTCGAAGCAAGACTTACCGAACCACTTCTTGGAGTCGGCAGCTCCGGCCTCAATGACCTCGAGAACTCCTGGCTTGAGCGACTCGATGGACGAGACGTGGTTGGCGAGGCTGTTTGACTAGAAACATCAGCTCCCTATCCCTGTCCTCGCCGCCTCAGCGCACGCCGAATGCGCGGCTCCTTTGCTCCCGCAAGAAGAGAACGAGCGCACATTCCCATGTCTCCGCCCTCAGCGGCAATGTTGACCTGGAGCACATCCTGGCTCTTGAAGATGGTCTGTAATCACCCAGATCCAATCAGTTAGGCACGTCATGACAGGTTGATCGTCGCAGAGCGGGAGGTACCTCGTGCGGGAGGACGAGGGACAGCTTGAGGCTCGCGGAAGGAGCGGCAGCCTCGGCGTAACCCCTGGCAAGGGCGGGAGTGCGAGCGACACGGGTAATGGCACGGACGAACGACATGGATGAGGCTGGTGAGGGAATGGTACGTAGGTGGGCAGGCTCTCAGCGGAAAGGACGGCGAGGATTTCACTGAGCTTTCACCCGCGTAATGAAACGCGCTCGCAGAAAATATTTATAAACTCAATTGTTTTCGTGGGTATAAATTCGCCTTGCCATGCAGGTTGGTCATACGCGTTGACGAGGGGGGCTTTGCAACAGCAAACAACAAGCGCTTTCACCACCCATACGGCAGCCAAGGAGTCAGCTGAAGGAGTTTAACGGCGGGAGAAACACCTAGACGGGCGCATTCACACGACTGGGAGACGAGCGTGGCCAAGGGAGCAGCCTCCACACGCACGACTGCACCCATTCGGCTCGACTCTTAAGATACGGCCTTTCTCCCGCCCGAGGTAACTTGCAATGTCCAACAAAGCAGTTGTGAGACTCCCATCTTTACCTTGCGCTCCGCTCTTTCGATGGACTAACCGTGTCCCCTGAACCGAACAGCCGACCATCTACCGCTCCATCATCTCATCCGTCATCGAGTCCGTTCGGTCCGACTTTGATGAAGTGGGAGTCGAAGAAGCCGTCCTGCAGGAGCTGTTGCGATCATGGGAGGAGAAAGTCGCACACTCTCGTGTTGCTGACTTCTCCCACGACCCTCGAATCGGAAGTGAGGCGGCCAAGTTCCCACCGGTGCCGACGCAGCAAGCAGTGAACACTGCTGCTGCACTGAACGTGAGCCACTTCGGCGAGGTGGACGGGCGCAATTTGGAAGTGAAACTGACGCACGTCGGGTATTTGGATGGGCAGGGCGCGTCGAACGGCACGAAATCAAAGAAGGATGACGGGGATAATAAAGCGAAAGCGAAAAAAGAAGCCGATGATGGAGATGAGATCAATTCGGACTTGGATGACTCGGAGGAGGAAGTAGATGGCGAGGACGATGAGGCTGCTGCCGAGTCGGGTGACTTGATCATCGCACTATATGAGAAGGTGGGGCCCATTCTTTGGTTTTCGGGCAAGGAAGGACTCACATGCCATGCAAACTTCAGGTTCAACGAACAAAGAATAAGTGGAAGGTGACGCTGAAAGACGGCCTTGTCTCTGTGGGCGGGAAAGAGTACCTGTTTGCAAAATGTCAAGGGTACGTCACGCCTCCTCTTTGCCCCTCGTTTACTCGAGCTTCTTGCTTCCACTCATTCCTGAATTTAGCGAGTTTGAATGGTGAAGAGTGTGGGGTTGTTACGTATCTCGGCGCCATGTGGCCGGCCTTTCACATTGACCTACCTGTACCTACCCTACGCGCTTCTCTTCGCCATCATATTTTGCAATTTCACTCGTTGTATAAAGACGCTCGTCAAACGATTTCGTGCTTGTCTCGCCAGACCTGACTTCAGCATTGTTAATAGTGGTGGCTACCAATCACCGCGGCCGCGCGCCACATTCCCTCTTCCTCCGCCCACACCCTGCACGGGTCGGGCTACATCTCAAGCCTTTCGCCACAACTTTACTTCCGAGTCTAGGGAGCTCTGAATGGCTGGGAACAGGCCCCCGTCGCCTCCGGAGGAAGGCGAAGTGTCTGATCAGCCCTCCCATCCCTCTACCTCGACGTTTCCGCCATCCGGGATACAGCCATCCGGGATACACCGCAATTTTCCTCCGCCGAGTACACCAGTTAGGCAGAGTCCAACCCCTGGCCCAATCAAACCGGCAAACTCTTTCAACGTGAAAGGAGCTTCTTCGTCCTCACTCCCCGCGCGTCCAGCCAGCAACTCGATACCGTCAGCGGCGATCCCACCGAAGCGAGACAAGATCTCATTTGGTCTCAATGTCAAGAATGCGGCTGCTACCGCTTCCTCAGCTGGATCTCATGGGCGTTCCAGTGCCGTCTCCCAGTCGAACGGGCGAAGCGCTTCCTCTGCTGCTCTTGAGGCGCCAAAGGTCGCCGGAACAGGTTCTTTTCGAGCACAGTGAGCTATCCTTACGTGAAGGGGAAACAACTGAGCGCAGTCCAGAGCTGCATGAAGACTCTGAGCGCTGATGCTTTGCTGCAAACAACTACAGACAAACATCGCCTCCAGCGCCTAAAGCCGCCCCACTTCACCCTTCACCATCTGCACCAATTTCTCTATCAATTTCCTCTTCACTTCCACCGCCTCCAGCGGGACTGCCTCCTCGACCGCAGACATCACCAGCAATACAGTCCAAGCCAGACGCCGATCTGCCTGCTCCCCCGCCTCCTCGCACCGAGAAAACGACACAGGAAAGAGAAGTGAATTCTGTCGATGTCTCGGAAGAGAAGAGGAAGAGTTATGTGCCAAGTGGGAGCGACTGGACGAGCGATAAGGTGCACGGAGAGGTGAAGGAGAAGGAACGGGAGAAGGAACGGAGCAGCAAGGACTCTCACTATGCGAGCAAGGATGATCGAAGAGGGCACGGGGACGATCATGAAGAAAGACGCAGGTCTCCGTCGGATAGGGACGAAAAGGAGAAGGATCGTAACCGCAGGGACGACCGTCAATACCATTCCTCCACCTCGCGACAATACCAGTACGAGGATGACAGAGACAGGAAGCATTCGTCAAGGAGTCACCGGGACTACCATTCAGCGGGAGGAAGGCGACGAAGCAGAAGTCGAAGCCGTGACGGGAAGCTCAGCCGAAGTCCACCGCGAGCGCCGGCGCCTTCAAACCGTAGCTACCAGGGGAGCAGCAACGGTGGACATGGCAGAAGGGATGATAATCGATCGTATGGCAGCAGAGGTGGAGATTACCGAGACCGAGAGCGGGATGACGAAGACTCGCGACGAAGGGCCCACCGCCGTGAGAGCACCAGTCAGCTCGACACAGAACATCGCACTCAACCATCAAGCTCAAGCGGGCATAAGCACGGCTCGTCTCGGCCGAGAGAGGACGACCCGAAGGACGACCGAGAGCCGAAGAGGACCAAACGAGACGACCGCGAAAGAACCCAAACCCCACCACGAAAACACAAATTATCGCCTAAACCCCCGTGCAAGTCCTCCGAGAAGAGCGAAACTCTATCCCAGCGTTATGCTCCACAAGAGGACCCGGGAAAGAAGACAGTTCGCCTTGTTGAACGTTCTCGCTCGCCTCTCAGTGCATCGGAAGGAGACCGAACCCCTGAAGGCAAACCGCCGACCCCTCCTCGCCCTCCGCCGCAAGCGTCCACGAATGGGCCTTACGAATCTTATCGACCGAATCAAGACTCGAGGAGCCGTGGCTACGGCTCTCGCCCAAGGTCTCCATCGCCTCGGAAAGATAGCAAGGGACTGTCCGACAACCGACGCAACGATTTTCATCATGGAGACACGTCCAGAAGGGATACCTACCAGCCTTCGCGTGGAAAATCACGGGAAGAAGGAGATCTGCCGTACGGACCACCATCGGCCAAGAAAGACGAAGGACGAAGTCAAGTTCTGTTGAAGCCAGACGACGGTCTGAACTACGGGTTGTCCGCGGCGGACGCTCTTGCCGAAGAGCAGCGGAAAAAGCACCTTGCCAGTCACTTTGGCCCTCCGCCTCCTTTGATACAGCCGAGCGCCGCCCTTCCACAAGGCCGGTCCGCTGTTGTTATCAAAGCTGCCTTAAACCAACCAAAGGCTGCACCAAAACTCGCGCCTCGATCGCTTCTGGAATACGGCTAGTCCTCGTCTTCCCTCGATACCTCTCGAGATCCTGCCACTTATCCTTCTGTCTCTCTATATCTTTAGATTCGATCGCAGAACGTGAATAAATCAATCTCAATGTTTCTGAGCACTCTAACTGACCGACCTAATATGTTTAAATCTTCTTTAAACCTTCAAATGCATCCAGCCGACTCAGTGACGACCTCTGTACCATCCAAATCAACCTCGCCCACAAATATTCAGCCGCCACCCGGATCCGTCACATCCGCTTCCTTCGCTCCCGGCCTTTATACCTCTCAAGATCGTCCTTCGCCAGAAATTCCGACCGGTCCTCGCCATCCCGAACGCCACGCTATACGACCCGAACCCGTCCAGGCCCCTCTGCACCCCTCTGAGGTTTCTCGCGCACCTTCCACTGCGACCACTCCTCGACAACCGCCAATCACCGATTTTGTCGCTCTTCCTCCGCGGGTCCTCTCGAAAGTGGCAACCACACGTAGGTCGCAAAACCGCCAGGGCCAGGGGGGACCATTTCACGCGTTGTACCTCGAGAACGTCGAACCCGATCCCGAGTTCGGCAAAAGTTACAAGCCTAGTGAGGATCGTCCCCGACCCTATATTGGCTCGTCACACATAAGCCAGTATTCACTCCACGAGAAGCTCGGCGAGGGGACGTTCGGTGTCGTCTGGAGAGGTGTTCGGAAAGCAGAATCTGCCGGCAAGGCGAAGAAGGGAGCAGTGGTGGCGCTCAAAGAGATGATTATTTACAATGAGATGGACGGGGTGAGCCATCCCATCTGGCACTCGTTTTGAAAGGAAGACTAATGCTCGTCATTTCGCAGATGCCAATTACATCGCTCCGAGAAATCCGCATTCTGAAGGCTCTCGATCATCCAAACGTTGTTCCTGTTGTCGACATTGCCTTCGAGGAAGGTAGGACTTCTTCTTTTATCTCGTCTCCCCAGCCCTTTGATCGTTGCTGACAGTTGCGTCGTTTCGAAGGCGACAAACAGCAGTTCAAGCTCGGCAAGACATTCATGGTCTTTCCGTACATGGATCACGACCTCGCTGGACTGCTTGAAAACAATTCAGTCAGGCTGAACGACGCGGATATCAAGCAGTATTCGAAGCAGCTTCTTCAAGGCACCGCGTATCTTCACCAGGTTGGCGACTCGTGACTACTCCCTCACTTGGTGACTAATATCAACTTTTCTTCTCAGAACGGAATTCTGCATCGTGATATGAAGGCCGCCAATCTGCTCATCAACAACGAGGGTACCCTCATGATCGCTGACTTTGGACTCGCGCGAAGCATTCACAAGGCTGAACTGGGCAGGGTGATTCATGGGTCCCACATTCAGAGCACGTTCTGATGCTAATCCGAGCTTCGTGTCTTGTAGGACTACACAAATTGCGTCGTCACGCGTTGGTACCGCCCTCCAGAGCTCTTGCTGGGTGAGCGCAAGTACCACACACCCGTCGACATGTGGGGAGTCGGGTAAGTCGGTTCGATCGCCTCTCGCCTCGAAGTCACACAATACTGACTTTTCTCTAAGATGTGTCATGGTCGAAATGTACAAGAAAACGCCGCTCTTCCCCGGCGCTTCGGACTTGAATCAAGCGGAGCAGATTTTTGCGTGCGTCCTCACGAAGCTTGTCTTTTTCGAAGATTTCCTGACATGGCTTATCGTTCAGTCTGTGTGGCTCGCCCACCGAGGCTACAATGCCTGGTTTCGACAAGCTGCCCGGCTGCGAAGGACACACTCAGTGGAAACGGCAAGACCGAGTTTGTCGCAACGAATGTGAAAGGTGCGCATCTCTCGCGGTCATTTTCGTGTGGACAATCTGATAAATTTGACCGATAGGCTTGGAGGCGGTCCTTCATTTGCGGCCTTGATTGACAAGATCTTGGTCCTCGATCCCAAGAAGCGTCTAACCGCTCCGCAAGCTCTCAATGACAACTGGTTCTGGAGCGACCCGCTGCCTACACCACCTCACTTGTAACTAAAACGCTCTTCTCAGTCCCCGTGGTTGATTTGCTGACGCTAGGTGCCTTAGGATGTCAAAACACTCGTCGTCACACGAACTCGATCGACGAAAGCGGGACGAGGCGAACTTCGTTCACCAACAGAAGCAGCCCCGCCCTCCACAACCTCTCGTTCACCCTCACCCTCAAGCCCCGCCGCGACCGGCTCAACAACCTTATCAACCACAAACACAGTCTGCATGGGTAGATCCGTCGATGCCACGGTCAATGGCAGGTCCGCCTTTCCCCAGCCAACAGGGTCCGCCCTTCGCTCAACATCCACGCATGGGTGGAGCACCTGGACAATTTTACCCTCCAATGCCAAATCAGGCGGGAATTGCAAACCAGATGGGGATACAACATCAGCAGGGGATGCAGCACAACTTTCCGGTGATGCAGAATGCGGGCTACGGCAATGGACCTCGCGGAGGCGGAGGTGGAGGTTCAAGGGGCGGCCCTCATAATGGCCCTCCGATGAATTACGGGAATCCGATGGGCGGGAATGGTTACGGGAACCAGGGAGTGCCGGGATGGAGTGGAGGAGGTATGGCTCAGGGAGGAGGTCCGGGAGGGCCGCCTGGAGCTGGGCCTCCTCAACCAAAGGTCAACCTTTTTGACATGGCGACGAGCGGCCGACCTGGCCCACGTCCTCGTCAATCCGGTGCGGGATATGGAAGGCCGCCAGGTGCTCCGCCGCCGGGTCGAGGCCCTCCACAGGCGTAGATTGAGACGAGGAGAACGAAATAGTACCTGTGGCACTTTGTCTGGAACGAAGAGTTGTCAAATATATGTACTTGCAAGTTTATCACTTTGTGAATGAAAAAGAACGACGAACGGTCAAGCAATCAGTGCGAACGGCAGGATGCACGAACTTAGTGAGAGGACGACCTTTCGAGCGATTGTAATGCATGATCATCAGACGTGTACGAAGCTGTCAAAGCGTCAAAAAGGAGAGGGCGTTTTCAAAAGGAGAGGAGCGATAGGATTCGGAAGAAGATGAACGATGCCTTCGCACGATCTGCGATGAACTTTAACAGAGGGATGACAAGACACGTAAGAGATGTGTAATTTCTGTCTAACGCTCAGCTAATTTTCAGACAATTTCTGTACTTCTGTTGGGGTCCTGGCTTTTATCACAAGCGCGTGCAAGCCCTTCTCGAACTCCTCCTTCAGCGAGTCGTTGACGAGACGGTGGCGAGCGATCGCTCGCTGTGTTGTTCAGAAGTCAGCCTCGGCAGCAGCTAAGCCCAATCCGGTATCTTTCGATGGCTCACCTTGCCCTCAAATATCTCCGACACGACATCCACAGTGAAATGTGTCTCTCCATTACCTCCTCCCTGCGCCCTCATCGCAGAATGACCCGCATGTGCTGCCGAATCGTTCGTGACATTAACTGAGGTCGGTTTCAGCGCCGCTGTCACCTACAGCCGCGCGAAGCGTCAATACACCCAGCTTGATTCGCCGGCGGGAACAGTTGCGCTCACCTTCTCCCGAATCGCGTTCTCCATCGGTCCGGTTCGTAGGGATCGAGTAGTAGAGATGGTTCGGGTGGAAAAGGAGTGGCTGGCTTGGGCGAGGCGGTAAGTGAGCCTCAGCATCCGTTGACGGTAGCAGTTAACAAGACCGTAAAGTCCGGACAAAAGTTGCTTCGGGCGCCGGGGTTTTGCGCAAGGAAGCTCCAGAAAATCGCCTATAAGTATCGTGTCGCGGGCATGCGCGTTTCTCTTTTCGCATCGCATTGGATTGCATCAGCTTCATGCTTGAAAAGTCAAGCAAAACTCTGTGGCGAAGGAAGCCAGCGCGTCGCTCCTTCACTGGACTCACTTGAGCGCTCGACAACCAGTAACCGGAGTCCGCGAAGCGCCAGCGGCGACGTCAACTTATTTATTCAAATTTCGACCCTTTCAGTAAGAATTTATGAAGTATCCGGATCGTCGATGCTCATTGTCCAAGCCCAATCAATTGCTCTGGTGCTTCGATAATCCTTTTCCAACTGTCCACCAACCTCGCGAGCTCGACACCTTCCACAACACGGTGATCCGCACTGAATGTGACATCCTTCAGAAAATCTGAAGTCAGCTTCTCATCCAGGCTATTGATAAAGTCTCGGCCTTGACTAACCATAAGCAACCTCGGCTCCATTCTCAACGCACTGGAATCACCTCCAGTAAGGGCAACTCCCCTTGCACTCTCCAAATCCTGCCCAACGTACATCGGTACGACTCTCGTTCTCCCAATAGCACCAATAGCCAGCTGACCCGTCGGGGGAATTATCGGATGTGTCGATCTCCCACCCACGACTCCTACATTACTCAAGGTGATCGTTCCACTTCCCTTATTTTCCTCTGGGAACTTCGGCGGAGTGGAAGCGATGGCGAGAGACTGAAGATTTGCTAGTTTCGATGCGAGTTCGTATGGAGAGAGACTTTCGACGGAGGGAAGGAGAGGAGTATAAAGCCCGCCTGTTGGGCCGGAAAGTGCGAGTGAGATGTCGTGCGAAGCTCGGCGCAGGAGTTGTTGGTCGGGAGTTAGGGTGCACAAGAATAGGGGGTGGGAAGACATTGCGCTCGAAAGCGATTTAAGGAGAAGGGGCAGTAGGGTTATTCGATCGTACTGTGACGAGTGGGAGACGCGGGCGACGGATGGCGTCCAGATGGAAAGACGTTGGAGTTCGAGCTCGTCGGATGGTCGCAAGGTTCTCCGGTATTTGAGTGGGATGTTGGAGTTTATGACTTGACGGAGACTTTCTAGTCGGGTTACGTCGATCGTTTCGGTATAGGCAAAGTGGGGAATTTGAAGGGTGGAAGTCATGGCGCGGAACATGGCTTTTCGTACTGGGGAAAGTGGGATGCTGGTGATAGAAAAGTTTTTTGTGGAGGAAGATGTATCTGATGTCGAGGCGGAGGAGGAGGAGCGGCAGGAAGATGTGGATAACGGGGGTCGTATTTTCGGGGTGGGCGAAGTCGAGTTGGAGGATGATGCCAGGAAGTCGAGAACGTCACTCTTTGTTACACGACCATCCTTACCAGTCCCAGGAACTTCAGAAAGGCTGATCGACGACTCCCGAGCCATCCTTCGGGTAGCCGGAGTCGCGAGCACTCCAGTGGACCACGACGTCTGCTGGAGAGGCGGAGGGGGATTCGTGACTGGGTCGACAGATGAAGAAATGCTGGCCGGGAGAGAGGGGCTGGTCGAAGCTTTTGGACAATCTGTAGCTTCTGGATTGACCACTTGCTCTGTGCCATCATCCACCTCGACTTGACATAATTTACCGCCCACTTTGAGGATGTCGCCAACGGCGCCTGCAAGATCTATCACTCGCCCCTTGAAAGGCGAGGTGATTTCTACTGTCGCTTTGTCGGACCTGAACATATTTCCTTGAGCTGTCCTGGAGTCTGGAAGGAGCGAAATGGCGCACATTACTTCGACTATAGGGTCGAATTCGTCGACGATTTGGTCGGGCGTCACGAGCCTGTATGTCGAAAAGAGTCAGTGAGAACGTCGCACCTTTGCATCTTTGGGAGTCTGTTTGAAGGAGATTTGAAACTGATACGCAATCGAAAGACTACCGAATCAACCGGTCCGCACACTTCGAAGCTTGCGACCGCATGCGCCACTAATGTCTAGCACTTTATCGCGGGCCATTCCAAATACTCTTGACGCCGGCACAGCGTTGAAATTAGCGAATGAGAACTCGAGCTCTAGAGATCTTCGCCTGTGTGCATGATATAGTTCATTTTGGACAGCCTGGCGCCACGGTCTCGAGCGTCGTGCTGAGGCCTCACGAGCACAATCTCCGAAAACTTTAGACACTTTGGGGAACGTTCCACTTCTCACCACCAAACTGATTTGTCTCGCGTGCCCATCGCCACCAGCGCGCCAGCTGCTCAGCACGCGCCGTCGACGTCGGCTTCCCCACATTCTGCGCCTGCCATCTCAAGTCGCCAACACGCAGTGCAAGCTCAAGCTCACTTACCACTTGACAATCTCGCATTCTGTGATTCCTTCTCCGATGTCAGCTAAGAGAAAAGGCTTCTTGATCAACGCTTGATGAGCTGTGGCTGAGGAGAAGGCGCGGGACAGGAGTCGATGTTGGCTTAGGATGGGGTTTAGGGATCGCAGTTGTAGGCGAAGCATTGTTACGTGCTCTTCTTAACGGCAAGATGGTATGAGAGGGATGAACAGCGCGAAGGAAAGACGCGGGGTATAACTAAGGCAGGCAAGCCGCTAACCGCCGGACCGTAGGCCCAACGCAACGACCCAGGTTCTCTATTGCCTCTACTTCCTCCTATTCTCGTGAACATACGGTTTTGCCACACGAACGTCAAAAGAATATCTATCAGCCCGATTACAGTATTGTATTATCAATCAATTCACATCCAACAGTTTCTTCTTCTCCATACGTGTATCAACAACAATCCTATCTTCCCTTCTTCTCACGTTGTCTTCACCTCAGATGTCTATAAACCCCTCATCCTCCTCAAGATCCTCCGCCAGTAACTCAACGCCGCCTCGAAGCCCTCAAATTCTCCACCCCAGGCTGTAGCACTATCCTCCCCTGGACTCAGCCCAGGCCCAGTGAACGAGCTAGTTCTCCTCAACAAAGCCGGCGGTGTTTGCGCATCTTTGACAGTAGCCGACGAAGACTCAGTGACGGCGGACGCGGAGAGTGGGGAAAGGAAGTATGAATGGAGGGAAGTGAGGGAATGTGATCGATGTTGTTGGGTAACACTGGCAGAAGGAGAGGAGCGATCTTGATTTATCCATCGTGTGTTGGTACCACCTTCCGTCTCCGTCTCATCGCCGCTCTCTTCCGAGAGCGCACCCATCGCGACGTCATAGTCTGCGAAGCCGAATCCAAGTTCGCTTCGGGCGTGTTCTGCCAATGCTTGAAAACCATGTACTTCCTTTCGCTGTGAAGTTGGAGTGGGAATTGGGTCGGGAGAGGTAGAACGAGATGGGGTAGGGG
>JASZXU010000013.1:0-67848 GCA_035521515.1 Phenoliferia sp. Uapishka_3
CGTGTGGATACGCTTGGCTCCAAGCTTGGTCATGGCGGGCTGACGACCAAGTTCGAACTGGTGAAAAGGATGTCGTCAGCTAAAGAGTTTGGGGAGATGGTGTCGACGGGCACGGCTCACCTTTCTCTTCTTGCGGTAGTCTTTGAAAACATAGCGAGACAAAGGTCAGCATCACAGCTTACGCCTAGCCCATTTCGTCCTCTTCATTCTCCAACCTTCCGTCGCCCCGCTTCGCTGCCCACCTGCACCTTCGCCTCGCATGCGTCTGTCCCTCCAATCTTTCTCGCTGCAATCTGGCTTCCCTGCTGCTTTCCCCCTTGCACCCTAGCCACCACCCAGTAGACACCACGGCTCCTTAGAGAAAGTAAACGTACGAGCCCTCTCTGTATGAGCAAGTGGGGTCAGCAATTGCTCTCTTTGGCGCCGTAAAAGGTTTCCAACGTACGTGCTCCAGAGGCACTGCGCTTGTGGCGCGAGTCCCTGATGACGATAACAAGCAGTGGGGGAAAGAGAGGAGAGGACCATAGTTGGGTAGTGCAGGAGAGGCGGGAGGTAAGGCGAAGCAGTAGGCGTGGGTGGGTAATGGGTTGTTTCGAATAGTAGGAGGAATTAGGCGGAGCAGGTCGAAGAAAACGTCAGCGTCTGTCTTGTCTTCGCTTGGTGAGTTGTGTGATGATTACCTAGTGATTCCCATCTTGCAATGGAGTGGTTTGACCTTAAGGGAAGAACGAACGGGGGACAAGAGCAGCCGACGCCCGACGCAGACGATGGTCAATTTCGGCACGCGCAAAACAGTTTTCGCACTCTCGACGCGCCACAAAAAGTTTAACTTGACCACTAAATTGAACTTTCAGGGGTAAACTTGTGACAAGTCCTTCTCTCGTGACTTGGCCGTTTCAACAACAACCCAACCCAAACCCAACCCAATCGCACTCATCAACAACTATGGATCCAAACTCTTTCCTACTCAACAACCAACAACAATCTCAATCCCAACCTTCTACATCTCAACCACAATCCCAACCTCAGCAGAATGGAGTCACCCAGAATGGCATCTTCCCCTTCCCCCAGCCAGCACAATCACAACCAACTTTAAATGGCGCAGCAGCAACAGTAGCAATGGAAGTAGTCGACGATCAACCACCAGTAGTCGAGGAGAAGCCAAAGTCACGAAAGGAGCAGGAACAGGAGAAGAAGGATCTGGAACTTGGAGAGCTGTTGGATATGATGGATGAGTGGAAACCAGTCGTAAGTCGCCTCAACTCTTGAACGTCGGCACTATGGCGAGGGACTAGAGGGGCAGAAAGTGTTCAAACAAGGGGTCGAGAGGACTTCATGGCCAGGCATTCGTCGCTCAAGCCACGGCCGGGCGTCATCAACTACACAACTCACCGACCGCCCTCATTACCCTCGCTCACCTCCCGCCCCTGTCCCCAGATCCCTGACGAAGTAACAGACTACTATCTCCAACGCTCCGGTTTCGAAACTTCCGACGTCCGAGTGTCCGTCTCCCCCTTCCTCCCGCCTCCCACCTCATGCTTTCCTAACCCCTCCCCCTCCACAGTAAACGTCTCTTAGCCCTAGCAGCTCAACGCTTTGTCTCCTCCATCTCTTCCGACGCTTTTCAGTATGCGAGAACAAGGACTGCTGCTGGGCCAGGGGGGAGGACAAAAGATGCCGGTGGGGCCGCGAGGGCGAAGGTAAGTTTGGTTCAGTGGAAGGTATGTGGGGAAGAATGATGAACTGATGTGGTTGGTGTGGGGCGTAGGATCGGACGAGGACTGTACTGACGATGGAGGACCTTTCGTCGGCGTTGAAAGAGTATGGGGTGGGGGCGGAGAGAGCGCCGTTTTACTTGTGAACGGAGTCGGCGGACACGAGACGTCGATGTATTACCTGATATTGCCTTTTTTTACGTGTACGAAATCAGCAGATTATTTGCTTTGCACAGAACTCCCCTTGCGGAATTGATGGGTCCGTCAATCCTGGCCGCAAGATGGGCTCAGCGGAACTCGCCATTTGGAGGGCTCACCCGCTGAGATGACTTCAAGTCACTCTGGCGCTCGTCAAATAACGCGTATTCATCCTTCAACTTCTATGATTATTCAGGAGGCAGCAAGGTATTCAGTCGAAGGTCAAAGGTCAAAGGTCGAAGGTCATCGGAGAGAAAGAGCCTTCGCAAAGCCGCCCATTCTTCACGCCCATCCACTTCTGACTCTTCGCATTATCATTATTTCTTCGCGGTCTCACTGTTTCGCCTCGTTTGAGATGCTAGAGACTGGTTTTTTTGGCTCGACTTTGCGTTAGCCTTGGTTAGCCATCTGCCCGCGTCGCGGTCGAGTCGCCACCGGAAGGAGTACCAGAAAGATCTGCTTCCTCCCCTTATATTTCCTTTCCGCAAAAGCACTCTCTGATCGAATCATATCAATCTCTGTTCATGTCTGACAAACAAAATCACCCGGCCAACAAACCACCCTTCCCGCCTTCCCCTAAATCCCTCCTCCCAGGAACCTCCTCCACCCATTCCGTACTCGCACAGAAGAACTTCTTCCCTCACCGTAAGCGGCGGCGAGAACGAAATATGGTCTTCAACAATTGAATCCGCCGTGCCTTTCTCAAAACCAGCATATTAAATCGCAACGCCACAACTGTACGTGGCGTCGTCGTGAAGAAATGCTAGGGTTAGATTGGTGGAAAATGTACCTTCGATGAGGGGAGGGGTCACAAATTCGATGGAGAGGAAGAGACCGCGGCGGCTGGGTGAAGGAGGAGTGGGGAGATCTTATCTGCCGTACGATTTTCAAGTGGGATAGGATGAGAAGTTTGTTGCCGGTCCGGATTTCTCCCACGTTGGGATGAGATCTTCATTTTTCTTTGAGGGCAGCAGGAAGCTATGATGCAAGTTCATCTACGATGAGTGGCGCCTCGCATCGCCTAAGTTCGCAGGTGTCGCCTTGAACTTCCAGCAACTAATCAACTTCTTACCTGCGCTCCCCTCTCCGCAACTTTTTCGACAGCTTTGTCCCCCACAAAAGTTCTCATCACAGTCAGTCCAGCAGCCGCAGCGGCCGGATGAGATTGATAAGTCTGTCCGTTCGCAAAGGCGGCGCCGGCTGTGCCTTCCTTGAGGCCATCGTGGACATGATGTTGCGTCAGAACGGCTGAAAGAGCTTGATGGCCGCTTTCGAGCCCTTTTACGATCGTTTGGACGTCGGGAGTAATCCCCAGTTAAAAAAGTGAACGATGCAGTTGGTTGTTCATGACGGGCGACATGATCTGACGGAGGGCTCAATCATCGCGATGCAGTGTACCACCCATTCGTAAGATGTCTTCCAAAGCCTAATAGCTGTGTGTGAAGAATTTTAAGAATCGTTGTATGAAAGCAACTTGTACGTGACGGATCCATATAAAGTCGTACTCCTTCACACCTGTCACGTCCTTCCCCGCTCAAAGTCCACTTTCATCCATCCACTCCAATACCTCTTTCCACCCCTCCTTATCCTTCCCCCCTCTCAGCACCCTAACCTCTCCCCGATCCTCTTCCGCTGAAAATTCATCCACCAACCAATTTCCACTCCTCAGTCCCTCCTCCTCCGCACCCTTCGAGTCCCACATGATCCCCACCGGGAAATTCGGCTCAAAATCAAACTCTGCAAGTGGCCCCGTCGAAAAAATTGAAGGATGTGATTTGTGGACAGCGGTAGCTTGGATTGGTGAATGGAGTAAAAGGCCGGAAAGAGGATGTGAGGAGACGTATGATTGTGCGAGGAGAGTTGAGAGATGGGAGGAAATTAGGAGAGGGGGGAAAGGGGTGCCGAGGTCTGGCGAGGACATTATTGAGGAGAATTCTGGGAGTTGAAGGTTCGTGTGAGCGTGAGCATCATGGTTGGGTCGGACAGTGGGAAATCGAAGAGGGAGCGCACCTGTTGAGAGGGACTCGAGCATATCTGCACTCGAGCTTCCCGGTGCGATCTTTGCATTCTCTGGATCCACTTCGACAAGTAGAGATGTATATCCTCCTTTCGCAGCTTGCTTCGCCCATGTCCTCCATCCCCTAACAAAATAACCAGCAAACAAAACAACCGCCAGAACCGCATCAGCTCTCATCTTGCTTCACGTTCTCGATCCCCAAAGTCATTTCAATGGACTCGGACGCACTCTACACCATCTTCGTCCCAGCCTTTGACGGAAACGAACGCGATGGGCTGCGCGAGTTGACGAACGTCACAAACTGCTTTCACGATCGTTGCCGTCGATTTCTGGCGCGAGTGTAGGTACGGTCGTATTATTGGGAAGTTGGTTGCGGGATGAAGTGGTCGACAGAAGAAGATTTGGCGGGACATGGGAAACGCGAGACGGACGGCGATAAGGTGAGGAGCAGAAAGGACGGACGCCGAGCTGAGCGATGTGAGCTGTGTGGGGCTTGACCGGGTCGCGTCGAAGAAAACATTTCTTTCTGGTTCTTTTCCGTTACCTTTTGATTCACTTTGTTTCGATCCATTTCCTTCCGTAATCTATTTACAATATCCCACAGCTCCCGCCCACGCTCAGTCACACTTCCTCCACGGCTAAAACTCATCTTTCATTTCCCAACTTCCTCCTCCTCCGCAATTGCACTTCCATCTCTCATCTTTCCAAGTTCCATAATTCCAGCCCTCAACTCAGCCCTAGTTTCTCCCTGCAGCGTTTGACTTCCACGACTTCCGCGTCTTCGCACCGTATTGGAACTGGAACCTGGTTGGACGCCCGAAAGGAGCATTTGAGGCCATTTGACGGCGTATGGAGAACCTTCGAACGTGTCGTCGATACTGAATGAGAAGAATTAGGAGTGAGGGCCGAATAAGTGAGGGAAGAAGGGGGAAATGGACGAACCGCTCGAGAGATTTGCCGATTGTTTCGGGCCTGTGGGACGAATATTGGTCTTCGATGTCGGCTGAGTGGACTAAGGAGTGAAGCTCACATGTATAGGTACGCAATAACAGTCGCAAATGCAGTGAACGACCCGTATCTATGATTTTGCGAAACATATTGGTCAATGGTCGCCCCTGCGGGGAACGAAGCACAAGGCTTACGTGAAATAAGGGCCTAAAGAAACGCGTCAATCACCGCAGGCTCATCTTCGCTTGATCTCTGGATAGTCACAATGGCTCACCATAGGCGCTCTTTGCAAGAAATCCTGGTCCAGTGACTGCGACGACGAAATTGACCGCTTGATTGACGCCATTGCCGAAAGCGGTGGCAGCCGCTCGAGTCCTGTTGGGTTGAATCTCCGCGGTGTATCTTCAAACACCAAATTGATCAGCAAAGTAATGATTGTTTGGGAGACACCGAGAAAAAGCCTTGCAGTCGAATTATCACCGCCCAAGTGGCAGAGAAGCCAATCTGACAATGTAAAGTCAGCATTTCTCTAGCCCACTCAGCGTTATTGACTAACAGCAAAGATCTCGATCGTAGCGATTACGACCCACTTGCCTACTTTGTCGTGCGCCGCGCCAGTCAAATACATGACTCCGAGCAATAAGTGACAGCAAGCAACAATTACTCCGCCGACGAGCCAGAGTGTCCGTCGACCTACTTTGTCGATGTAGAATGTTGAGACCATAGTTGCTCCCAGGAGAGCGAGGCCGGTCACGCCACTGGCGACGAAGGAGGAAGTGGAGGCGGAGAGACCAGCTTGGGTGAAGAGGAGGGGCGCGAAGAAGAGTACCTGTGAAGGTAATGCTATATTCAGTATCTTATATGCTGAACGACACTTTGTATTAGAGGCTTACAAAATCACTGTTTAACGTAATTCGACCTCCTCATGAGCCCATATCACCCAAACTTCTCAGAAAAGAAAAGGGACGCACATCCCAGTCAACTGATTACTAGCCTGCAGAAACACTCCTAGCCAAGTCCTTCCTCTCACACCTTTTCCAAACATTTCCATCGCGCCTACCTTCTCCACATGCGGTACCTCCAACAACTCTCTTCGCTCATTACTCGAAGCATCCGTTGCCGGCGCGATGAGGTCCATGACTGATTCAGCCTCAGCTCGACGACCTTTCATCATCAACCATCGTGGAGAATAGGGAATAAAGAGGGCGCCAATCGTGAGAGAGGAAGAGATTGCGGTAGCGATCGCGAAGGGGAGGCGCCAGGAGAGGGAGGAAGTAATTTTGACGGAGCCGTAACTGGGCGCGAGGCAAATATATCAGTCGCTGCGGATTTGGATTCGATGCGAATGAATACCAAATAAAGAAGCCTGACAGTTGGGATGAGTGGAAATTTCGGGTCAGAGGCGGGATAAGACGTACCGCATGCGATGGCTCCGGTAGTTGCAAGCTGAATGACCAAAATCGTTTGGCCCCGAATGTGACTGGGAGATATCTCGGAGCTGATAGAAAAGAGGTCAGTTGATAATTCATGGATTTCCGAACCGTCAAACTCACACATAAACCGCCAAACAACTCAAGAACAGGCCCTCCCCAGCTCCAGCAATGCATCTACCCGTCAATAGCACTCCCAAAGAATTACTTCCGCAACTTATCGCACTTCCCACTGCGAAAATCGCGCATCCAAGACTGATTGTCCGCTTTCTTGAGATCCGATCAGAAACACTCCCCGCGACGCAGCCAGTAAAAGCCGACGGAATCAATATAGAAGCCACCACTATTCCCCTCACGAAATCTGAAAGAACCCCAAACTGTGACTCGAATTGTGGCATTGTTGTGATGGAACCGATTGTGCTGCAAAATCGAAATAACGTGCCAGGTCTCGTAAGCGGGCCGCGGCGGCGCAGGGGCGAGTGGAGGCGGACGAACCCAGTATCAAAACCGAATAGGAAGCCAGCCATGGAGACCACGGATGTGTACAGAAAGACTCGTTTGAGTGGGGTCATGTGGAGGATCCCCTGCGCCGCCGGGGCTCTGGAAGAGGTTGGAGGAGGAGCTCTGTGGTAAAGTGTATTAGCTTGTCAATGGGCGACGAGGGGGAACGGGAGACGTACGTCATTGTCATTGTTTGGGACTCCATTGCTTCAGGCAATGGATGCAGCTGAGGATAACGTGCAGCGTCGCTGACTGCTCGCAAGGCTTGATAATCTCTCGCACGGATCACATTTTTGGCGGGGCAAGAGAGACTGTGGGGGTGTGGCAAGTGGAGGGATGACCCTGACGAACGTCATACTCACTTATTTACCTCCTCTCACTTCCTCATAGATGTTAAAATTCTACAGACTTGCCACAGATGCTCCTAGATATTCTTAAATAAACAAAAGCAACCAGCCAACAACCCTTAAACCCTCCCCGCCTCTCTCACATCCTCCCTACGAAAAACTTCTTCGACTGCCTCCTTTGTGACCCTCACGATCATCTCAACCTCTTCCTTCCTCACCGTCAGCGGCGGCGAGAACAAAATATGGTCTCCGACGACACCATCCGCCGTGCCTTTCCCAAACCCGGAATAAATCGAAACACCCCGACTGAACATGGCATCGTCAAGAAGTAAAGCTATTGGAAGAGTGGAGGGGAAGGTGGACTTGGTGAGCCGAGAAGTCACGAATTCGATCGAAAGGAAAAGACCGCGACCGCTGGGGGGTTGAGGAGTGGTGAGATTGAGAGGCTTGGAACAGGATGAGGAGTTTCAGCTAACCGAATTTCGCCAACGTTGGAATGAGATCCTACTGCTTCTTTCAGGCCAGCAAGGAGCTATCAAGCAACTTCATCAGCTGTTGGCCTGGTGGCGGCTGGCACAGCCGTTCGCAGCGGCATCGTCAAATTGAACTAACCTGGGCCCCCATCTCAGCACAATTTTCGACAACCCGATCCTCCTTGAAAATCTTCATCACTGCCAGTCCAGCCGCTGCAGCCGCCGGATGAGATTGGTAAGTCTGGCCGTTCGCGAAGGCGCCTGTGCCTTTCTTCAACCCGTCAACGACATGCTGTTGCATTAGAACGGCTGAAAGAGCTTGGTAGCCGCCGTTGAGTCCCTTTCCGATCGTTTGGACGTCGGGAGTGATCCCTGGCGAGCGAATTCGCAGTCAGTACGGGGTTGATGATGAGATTCTTTGGGGAAAGTGGCGAACCCTCGTGCTCCCAGGCGTGGAGCTTTCCGGTCCGACCCATACCGCACATGACCTATAGTGTGACGCAGTTGTAAGTTTACAAAGCTGGAGAAGGCTGTGCTCAACGTACCTCGTCCAAGACTAGAAGCATTCCGTACTTGTCGCACACTTTGCGAATCGCTTTGAAGTAGCCTGGAACTGGGGTCAGATTTCCCGCTGCCGCTCCAACGACTGGCACGAGCCACGAAAAGTCAAATTCAGGCAAGATCGACAAGTGAATTGATGACTTACCAGTCTCAGCGAAGAAAGCACAAACGGACCCGGGACCCAAGCGAATGATCTCCGCTTCCAGCTCTTCAGCAAGGCGCTGGGAATAATCCAAGTCTGACTCGTTCTCGAGTTGATGGCGATATGGATAGCAGGGTGATACGCGAGTGATAGTCTTCAGCAGCATCGGTTCGAAATGCCTCCGTCGACTCTGTTGCCATAAAGTCAGGGGATATGATTCTTGAAAGTTGAGCCCTCGCAATGTACTCACAGGAATTCCAGTAAGGCTCACACAGCCGAGTGAATTTCCATGATACGAGTTGTGGCGACTTATGATGTTGACACGATCTGGCTGGCCAGTTTCAACGAAATATTGGCGGACCAACTTCAGTGCTGACTCGTTGGCCTCTGATCCCGAGGACAAGAAGATGGCGTGAGACAGTCCTCCCTTGAGTATGATATGAGCTGGATTTTGCTTTCAATAAAAGAGTCGATTCAAAAACTTACGGGACGATGACCCACGAGCACGTGTGCCAGCTCCTCCGCGGCCTGTGTAGAAAGGAAAGGGAATATCAGCAACCAGGTCAGGTGCCGAGTTCAAACTCGAAGATTTGTAGACCTTGTTAGTGAGCCTTGATGTATGATGGTAAGACAGAGTTGTAAGTTGCTTCGTAATCGCAGAAATGACCCTCTCGTCGCCATGTCCGATGGAAGCAACAGCGGCGCCAGCGCAAGCATCCAAGATTCTGACGTTGACCAAGAAGAAGACCGAGGACACATTAGCGTTCGCAAAGTGTATGTGACAGCCACCGTCGACTCACCGGCGCCCATCATCGAGCTCGAGAAACGAGCCCTTAGCGCCCACCACAATTTCCGGCGCTCGCCCATGTAGGTCACGATAAAGAAGATTGGTCGATGCTGTTGCTGTGGCAGACATGTTCGGGGAGCGTGGTATTGGAGGGAGAGCAAGGAGCCCCACTCGTTCGAACTGCGATTGGCGCGTTATCCGCGAGAAGCTAGTTGCGGCTCGGCCGACTTTTCGAAAGCGCCATTCGTTGCTGACTCCAGGGAGCACTTCAGCTCAAAAACTCCACTTGGAAGTACAGAATAAGAAGGTCGAAAACGTCCATGTTCACATACAGCTCAAGCCGACCACCCTTCTTTGCCCAATACCCGCGACGCCTTTCCGAGAGCCCAAATCGTCCAGGAATGTTTAAAGTTCCAGTACGAAATAGCGACGGCATGGTTGAAGACTTGAAAGAGTCCCAAAGATCAGCGATTACCTTTGCCCAGGAAGCGAAAGGCGCTCACCTCCCTCGATGCTCTCCTGCGCCCAGCTTCCATCCCGTAGTTGACGAGACATGATAAGCTTGCAGCCTCGACGAACTGGTTCGGGGTCGGGATATTTGGCTTGGAGAAGCGTGAGAACGGCCCAGCTGGTGTTGACAACTTGACTTTTAAGGTTGTGGACGTAGACGTGGTTCTCGCAAGACTTTGATAAAAATGCGAATTAAGTGAAGTTGACGGTAGCAAAGAGAAGGGGACGCACCTTGAAGCTTTCTCCCCAGCCTCCATCTTCCATTTGTTTTTCGAGAATAAAGTCGCAAGCTTTTTGCACACTCGCTGAGTTC
The DNA here is from genome assembly GCA_035521515.1 of Phenoliferia sp. Uapishka_3. Lineage (NCBI taxonomy): Eukaryota > Fungi > Basidiomycota > Microbotryomycetes > Kriegeriales > Kriegeriaceae > Phenoliferia > Phenoliferia sp. Uapishka_3. The sequence continues at coordinate 9,943 of JASZXU010000013.1, forward strand.
TCATATGTTTCTCCTTCGAGCGAAAGCGATTCGACGGCGAACATGGTGGCACTGCGACAGGAAACGGCACCGTCAGCACTTTCACTCATAGCTTGCGAGTAGCCATCAGGAGCTGATAGTACGCACTATGTGAAGCACTGGTAGAAAAAAGAGACTTAGTTAGCACTTCGCACGCATGATCTCAACTGATGCCAACATGAACTCACAACACCCCAGCTGCCATACCAAGATCCATCGGGCCGCTGTGCCTTTCGAATATAGTTGATCGCAGCCTTTGAGACTCGAGCAATATCCTCCGAGCGATAATCGGGGTACTTCTTCTTAAAGACGCTCATAGCGGTCACACCTGCACTTGAAGTCAGTTCACAGCCAAGTGTGCGAAGAACGGGGAGAGCCTCACAAGCAGTAGTGCATTCTGGATACGCGTACTGTGACTTGGATGATTAGCTTCGGAGCACCGATCCCATTCAGAGCCGTGCTGCGAACCTCAATCATGATATTTCCTTGAATTGGCACATGGTGTCAGCGGGCCATAGAAATGGGTGTTTGGGACATTGACCTCACCAAAGACTTCTGCGGGGTTAAGGAGCTCAAGGAAGGCGGGTCCTCGAATGAGCTCGTAGGAAGCGAATCCTCCACTAGAGTTTTGCATGGTGAGCAGGAGGTCAATGGAATCGCACATGCGCTCTTTCGAGACGAGTTCAGGAACGTCCCTGAATGACAGCAGAAGGAGTCGTCAGAAGTGACCGGTACGTGGACTATGAAGACTCACGGAAGGCTTTGAAGCATCATAACAGCCTTGAGTCCTTCGGCGGTGCAGTCGCTTACTGTGTATCCCTGCTCTTTTGTTGAGAATGGCTGAGGGGTATAGCGTTTGAGGATCAGTTATACCTGAGGGACTGGAGCGAAAAGACGAACCCAAGCACCCTTCGTCGAGTGTCGATACGCCTCCTTGTACCATTTGGGGTCTTCTCGGATCTGACACTCGTCGAGCCACTCGAGAACGTGCGTCGCAGACTTGACGTTTTCAGGCTCCCTGCCGAGACCAGTCTCGGCGAGGGCTTGTGAGATGAAGGCAGCATCCCACAGTTGGGATCCTGAGGACAAATATGGAGGTGAGCAACGAAAGACGGACCTCGGGGCAAAATGGATGGTACCATTTGTTCCTGCGAGAATGAGACCAAATATTCAGATAAATCAAAGTCAAAGCGAGAGCGGGAGCGCTTACCACACGCCATCATTCCATCTTTCGACATCCACATGAAGTCACGAACGTGAGCGACGTGCTGCTTGAACGCTTCGCTATCCGGTCCTTCAACCATCCATCGACAGCTGGAATTCGAGCAAAGTCAGAGTCCATCTACTCGTAGCTTTCCGTAAAGTTTCTAACAGAAGGTTCATCGCCTTCGAGACTGGGCCAACCGTCTGCGAGAAACAAAGAGATTAGAGAGAACTCAAGGCAAGTAAAAAAAGAGGTCGACCTGTGTAGCAGTATTCTCATCTTCCATGACAATCAGCTTGTAAGCCCTCTCGAGCGCTGGTTTCCTGACGAAATTTGGCGCGAAGCCGTCGTAGACGTTGAGGAGTGCGAAGAGGCCGTTTGCGATTTTTGAGTGAGGAGCGTAGAGATCGACCGCTGCGACGTTGTTGCGGCAGGATGGCCAATTGACATTTTTGTAAGGTTCGGTGTAGAGTTCCTGCGCGACCGAAAGAAGTGAGCACGGTCGCTTGGGTGCTAATGGAAAGGAAGCAGCTGACCTCGCGGAGAGACAAAATGAGCGGGTCGACCTTTGCTTGGAAGCCGGAACCACAGATGTAGGACATGGGAATGTAGACGTTGCGAGTGTGGATCCACCAGCGATGAGGGTGAAATGGAAGCCATTCGGGGAGGAGCCAAAGTTCCGCTGGAACAGGGTTTACACCGGACCATGAGTGGACGTTGAGGACTGCAAGCCAAAATTTTCCCCAGCTATGAGAGGTTTTAGGATTACTAGAAGGGCCAAAAGGGGAAGAATGACGAGCACGTACGAAGGAATTCCTTTCGCGCCTCCGAGTTTGTGAAGTGTGGTGCGCGCCCGAATCATCATCGGTACGTCCGGACCGACTCCCAGTAATCGTAGAACGACATAATTCAACGCAGTGCCAAATACAGTCGACCTTCCTTCGATGTGACTGTACGGGGGAAAATCAAACAGGATCAGCTGCGACGCCGCTGCGAAGTCACGAGAACAACCCTCACATGCCCCATCCATCATCACTTTCGCCGCCTCTCCGCTGAATGTTTGCCAGATACCTCGCGGTCTCAATCTTCCATTCCTCTGGTATTGGAGTCTTTGTGACATAGAGAGCGATGAAGAGTCCGCCTTGGAGAAAGAGCGGTCCACCGTATTCGCCGCTCCAATGACCATCCGGGCTCTGCAGACGCTTGTAGAATTCGAACCCTGATCATTTCAGACTTAGCCATGAGCTCTCGAGCCAAGTCCGGGGACTGCTGACCTTTCTTTGCGGCCTTCCAAGGATCCCCCGCTGGGTCGCTCAGGCCACTAACAACTGGTAGCGGCAAGCCCAAGGCGTGCTTTGCTTCCATCGTCTGCTCTCCTTTTTTCACCTGGCGTGGATCGTCACCCCAGAGCTTCTCGTAAGCTGTTGCGTCCTGCGAATCCTCATCGCGGATGTAGTGCCAAACATGGCGTCCGCCGTCTTGCGAGTCGAGTCGCCATCGTGTGGGATCTGTGGCGCCGAGTGGACCAGCTGGGGGTCTGGCTGATGGTGACATGCTGTTACTGGTACGGGAGATCAAGAGGTAGATCGCGAAGTTCGTCGAACCGGATGCTTTCCGCTCGGATGATCCGAAGATGCATCTCGCAGCATCCAACTTCCTTGGCCTCAACGAAATGTTGCCGACACCGTCAACAAGTCATTTGAGCAAAAACATTGACTTCGAGTCAGTCTATGATCCAGCTGGTAAGTCAAACTAAACCCATTCATTTTGGCAGCTGTTGACACCCACAGAATCAACAGAGGATACCTTCGTTCTGCTCGACGCGCTGGAACAAGATGCTCTCGCGCTCAAGGGAAGCAGACTTTGTCTCGAAATAGGGTAGAACAATCTCGCTACAAATTTCTTACCGCAACTGACGCGCTTGCAGGTCTGGATCAGGTTGCGTCTCCGCTTTCATGGGTCAGATCTGCGGTCCCTCCTCTTGCCGTGCGTCCATCCACCTTCCCCGCCTTTACCGCCCCTGACCCTACACCCAGTCTACCTATGTACCGACCTGAACCCTCAAGCCGCCCTTTGCACCTTACAAACCGGCAAAGTCAACGCCGTCCCTCTCAACCCCGTCATCTCAGACCTCACCTCCGCATTTTTACCTCGACTCACAAATTCTGTCGACGTTCTCGTTTTCAATCCACCTTATGTTGAGACGGAGATGGAAGAAATGGAAGGTGCTCAGGCTAGAGGTGCTATTGATACCACTTGGGCGGGAGGAGAGCATGGGATGACTGTTACGAACAGGGTGTTGCATGGTGGCCTTGTGGAGGTGCGGCTTACAGTTCATTATCTCTGGTTGAGGTACTGATTTCTTCGCCGGCAGACTTTACTCTCGGACAAAGGCGTGTTTTACCTCGTCACCATCCAGCAAAATAAGCCGGAACAAATCATTATCGACATGCGTGCAAGGGGACTAGTAGGAGAAGTACGACCACCCTTCATATTTTATATAGTAAACGAAAAGAAATACTGTTGACCTTGCACGGCTTCATCAGATAACCCTAAAACGTCGCGCTGGTGGGGAGCACCTTCAAATCATTCGGTTCTCGCGAGCGGCAGCCACCTAGACAGAGTTGGCCAAACAGGCCAGCGTTAGCAGATTCCTACTCTTTTCAAGAGTCGTACCTGCTAGCGGGAAGAAGCGGAGTGCGGCTTCCGCTCAGCTGGTCGTGCAAGACGCCGCCCGCGCAGGAAAGCCTCAATACGGATTTGACTGGTTATACCAAGGCAAGTCAGCACATACGTTCTTCCAGAGAACTCGGGACAAGATTTTCATTGGTGAAGGAAATCAGGCGTTACGAAATGAACTTGTGAATGCAAGTCGTTAATGCATGGTATTATCTTGTCCGCGACTCTGAGGACGTCACGCCACCGACCGGTTATTTGACTAGATAGCCATTTCTGAGTTTCAGTCTCTTCCGACTCCTATCTCTTCTTCTTCCTCTTACCAGCCGTCGGAGTCGGAGTCGGCTGCACCACAATATCTCCTCCGACTCCTTCCCCACCACCAGCCGCCTCAATCTGTTCCCTCGCACTCAACGCAAACATCAAGTCCCTCATCTGATCCTCCAAATCCTCCACCTTGCCACTCATACTCTTCGCATCCTCCTCCCTTTTCGCCATCTCCTCTTTCACCTTCCCCACATTCGCCGCAAGCGCTTTCGTGACCTCCCTCTCCGCCTCCAATTCCCTTTCGATCTCCTTCCTCGCTTTCTCCTTCTCCTTCTCCACCTTTTTCCTCCTTGCTTCTTCCTCCGCACCTCCTTTCGCCAATTGCTCAATCTTGACCCTCAAAGCCTCCTGAGCTTTCTCCAACCCGAATTTGACGTCCTCAATCGCTTTCTCCGCCTCCCTCTTCTCCTTCATCGCTTTCCTCTCCACCCCTTCCGCTTTCCTCAAAACAACCGCCAATTCCTCTCTACATCTCCCAATCTCTTCCTCGTAGTACCTCCTCTGATCTTCCAGCTGAGCAGTCATCAATTTCGCATACTCAACTCCCATAGCCTCCAGTTTATCTTGCTCCAGTTCGTCCTCTCGGTCCGGTCCATATTTCCCTTTCTGCTTCCCATCTTCCTTCTTCTGCTCCTTCTCATCAGGGAAAGAAGAGAGGGAGGGAAGTTCGACCAATGCGCCTGAAGCACGATTCCGGATGAGTCGATGAACGTAGGAATCGGTGATGTAGTCCCAGACTCGTTGGGTTTCGAGCTCCATTGAGTATGCGTGGTTGGATTCGGAGAAGTGTGTGTGGGCGTGGCCTCCCTGATAACGACCACAGCCGACGTTTCCGCAGATCAAGCAGATCCAGAGATTCGAGGTGGATTGACAGATGGTACAGGTTGAGGCGGTGGGAGAGGTGATGGTGGCGCTTCGAGTGCGGTAGTTCGTGGCGCGACAGACGGGGCAGCTTTATGTTGGAGAGCGTTTAGCGAGAAGTTTTTGTTCGCAATCCGCTCCGAGCGTACCGAGAATCTCCCCATTTTAATAGGCAGCTGCAGTGGAAACTGTGTTGACACACGACGGTGATGAGGCCCGTTACGCTGCCGTCCATTCGTTCGAGACACACGGGACACGTCGGTCTGTTAAGGTCCAAGAGAAATCAGCAAAATATCGGGAATCAGACGTGAAGGTTGACAAACAGTTCCACTGCATTCTTGGCGGAAGGCTCGAGTTCTGGATCGTACGGAAAAGTGAAGGGAGGCGTGGACGATGACTTGAGTTTGATGGATGAGATTGATACGACGCGGCAGACCTCGCTCTACGACACAATCTTAGCCAAATTCCAAGATCTTGGGTAATCAAGGACTCACATCCTTCGTGTCGTGGTACGGCTTCCCATTATACATGACTTTGAATTCGGAAGCATCTGCAGCCTCACGAAATCTGATCAAGACCATTGTCCTATTTGGAGTCGAGTCTCTGCAGATGAAATTGAATGGTGAGTATTTATCCTGCCGCTTCGGCCAAATTCGACTAACCTGAGCACGCGAAGCTGCATGACGGAGTCGAGCGCCGGGGAGATGAACGCCAACAACGCCGCGGCAGTGACATTCCCAGGTACAGCGACCATTCCAACGACCGTTCCATCATCCATATCCATCGCCGACTGCTTCTCCTTCCCATTGCTATCCTCCGTCTCCGCGCCAAGTTCACGATAAAGATGAACAGTGCCCCAATACAACTCAGTCGTGCCGGACTTTTCAGGAGGTCGTTCCATCGTTGCTCCCCGTGGTCGTTTAAGTTGCGCAGGGGGTGGTCGTGGGGAAGTTGTAAGCCAGGTGTTTGATGAGCCTGCTGCTGTTGATTGAGTCGGAGAGGAAGGTGGGAGTGGGGGAGATAAGGGTGGCGAACGAGGGTTTGGATAGTCTACCCAGTCGAGCGAGAGAGGTCCGAATCTAAAGTCGAGAGTTGCTTGCTGATCTGATGGAGGGCGAGAGTCTGAAAGAGTTCGTTGTGGGGCTGCAGGGGGAAGCGGTGGCCGAGTCGCTGAAGCCTGGGCTTGCGGTTGTTGTGACGAGGCTGATGGCTGCCTTGATCGAGGTGATTGCGTGTCGAGATTAGCAGAAGTTGGCAAGTTCTGCCAGAAAGTTCGAGGGAGACAGAGGGAAGGTTGAGTCGCGCGAAGGTCGCGGTCGAGGTTCGGCGGAAGGAGAGTTTGAGTCGACGGCAGCAATGGCGAGGTGGAAATCAAGGGGACTGTAGTCGGATCAAAGTTGAAGAATGATATCAAAAGCGAGTAGCTCATCAAGTCATTCGATGACCAACAGAGAATGAATGCTGGCCAAAGAGAGGAAGAGCAACATTAGCCCCTGCAATCAAAGTGGGGGCGCACCCGAGTTTCGCGCGCGCAACTTTCACCATTCGAAAACTCTGACAAGTCGAAATCCGAGTGCCTAGCGCCAAGGGCAGTGAGAAAGCCCGTCGTCGCCTACTAACCCGCCCAGCATGTAAGTAGTGCCGTAATGAAGGTATGCTCATCGAACTCACAAGCCGCGAAAACCCCCCAGGTCCGCCCAGCAAGTCCAAACCTTCGGCAAGAAGAAGACCGCGACCGCTGTACGTCAAATCACACAATTCGAGTCCCCCGTCTGATTGCTGACCTCTGTAAGTATAGGTCGCCCTCGCTCGGGTGAGTCTTTGTTCCCATTTCTCAGGATTGGATCGATTCCGGTGGATATTGAGGGAATGAGGCGACATGGGACGCGCGACTCGAGAGGCAGCGTGTGGCGCCAGGAAGATTCGTGATGGGGAGCGATGGCGCGCGGTGGGGACAGAGATGTGTGGGGGCATATGTGGAGGGAGACGATGTTCGACAGAGAAAGTGGGGGAGACTAGGTCGAAGGACGGACGACCATCAACTATTCGATAACCTACGCCCATCCTATTCCATTCCTCGACACACTCCACACGCCGACCCTCTGCCCGAATCGTATTGCTAACCTAGATTCTCGTTTGCTATCACAGGAGGGTAAGGGTCTCATCAAGGTCAACGGTGTCCCCCTTTCGCTCTACGGATCCCCCATCCTCCGCCCCAAGCTCTACGTTCGTTTCGCTCCCTTTCCCCATTTCCTCTTTCTTCCACTGACTCTCGACCCATCACGAACTCACAGGAGCCCCTCCTTCTCCTCACCTCCTTCACCTCCTCGACCACCGCCCTTGCCTCCCCCCTCGCCCGCATGGACATTCGTCTCCGCGTCTCTGGAGGAGGACACACCTCCCAGATCTACGCCCTCCGTCAGGCTATCGCCAAGGCCGTTGTCGCCTACGTTGCCAAGTACGAGGATGCTGCCTCTGCCCTTGAGGTCAAGAAGGTCTTCACTGCCTACGACAGGTCCCTCCTTGTTGCCGACCCGAGGCGTTGCGAGCCGAAGAAGTTCGGAGGAAAGGGTGCCCGTTCCCGTTTCCAGAAGTCGTACGTCGTCTGTCCGGGACTTCGCTTTGTCTGTATCGGTCGTCAGGAACCGCATAACCGACCCTCTCTCTTGTTCACAGCTACCGTTAAAAGCTCCACAGCTTTTTGCGGCCCGGATCGATCCCCTTCTTCAAACAGTCCCCTTCCTTATATCTCGCGACACTCCTTCTTCCTTCACTCCTACAAAACTACCCCCTTCTTCCTCCCCTTTTTGTCGTATGGACTTGGAGGAGGGAATGGGAATGGGAACCTGGAATCGCGTGACGATGGACTTGACGCGAGACTGGAGAGATAAGCAGAGAGAGTGAGCCTGCGTGCAGGTCCGGACGTCAACTCTCCCACTGGGGAACTGCTGACTGTTTTATGGGACGTCTCGAGCGTCGACCTGCTCCCTCTGCTTCCCGACCTCGTTTGAATTCTCACGATGTATTGGACGCCAATCTGCTCGCTTCCCTTCTTTACAAAACCATTCCAGCCATCCCATTGTCACGGCTGACTAGTCACAGTGAATTGACGAAACAGCTCGTGCAAGTCAGAACGACCCCGGCCAGGTCCTCAAGCGGGTGCATGAACAATGTTCTGATTAGGTGCGCACGTACACTTCAACAACCCCCTCCCCATCAGCTCGATCCTTTGAAGCCAGACCACTCTCCTAATCAATCGACTTGGGGGTTGCGTGGTGGCGAGACCGCACTATGGAGGAAGCAGGCGGTTAAAGGTTTGATATCGTCTTGGTGCCGCCAACCTGGGAAGAGCCACCCGTAGGGCGCGCCACGAGTTCAGCTCTCAGAGGAAAAAAAAACCCGGCGATTAGCAGTAAAATTGAGAGATGAAGAGATGGCGGTTACCGGGCAAGAGACGCGCGCAGCGCAGCTCAAGGTCACGTTCGACGCAATCCTCTTTGCTTCTACACCTCGCACTGGCCAGTGGCGAGACAGTCGCCCTCCCACATCTCCGATGGCTCCCAAACGAGCTCCCTTACTCAGCGCGTCGCTTCCGCCGCCTCCGCTCCTCTCGCACCCATCCACTTCCGCTCTCCCTCATGCCCTCACTCCAGGCCGCCCACATCCGCCCTCTTACCACACATTCATCTCATCTCCATATTACCCTTCCTCTGCCAAATCAAAAAAGCCGTCTTTGCCACCCTTGGCGGCGCACCCGATAGAAGTAGAGGTCGTACAACGGAAAGTGCTTGAATGGTACGATGGCGTCAAGGAAGGGAGAGGGATGCCGTGGAGGAAAGAGGTCAATGTTGGGGAGATGTCACGGCAGGAGAAAACTCAGAGGGCTTATGAGGTATGTTACAGGTTGGTCAGGCTTCGGGAGCTTCGATTGACAGGACGGGGTGAGAGTGCGCATGACCAGCGCACCGCGGGACGAACGACGCGTCTTCGGAGTGGAAAAGTCTCGAGCCGTCGTCGGGAGCTCATTTGGCGCGCCCCGAAGCTTCTGGCTTGCGCTCACCCCGTCCTTTATCGTCCCCATCCTCCCGCTCGCGAACCCCAAACAAACAATAAAATATTGGCCACGCGCTGACTCCCATTTATCTCCACAGGTATGGGTTTCGGAAATCATGCTGCAACAAACGCAAGTCGTGACAGTCATCGCCTACTGGAACCGATGGATGGCCACCTTTCCCACCTTACGCTCCCTCGCTGCTGCCGATATAGAGCTCGTCAATTCGATCTGGGCCGGTCTTGGCTATTACTCTCGGGCTTCAAGATTGCTAGCGGGAGCAAAAACTGTCTTAAGGGAATTCGAAGGGGAGATACCAGAGGCCGCGGAGGATTTAGAGAAGATTGATGGCATGTGAGTGCGCTTCGTACTTCAGCTCTAAGAACGACAATGATAGTGCTGACATGTTTTGGGACAGTGGACCGTATTCTGCTGGCGCAATTTCTTCCATTGCTTTTCATCGCAGAGCTGCGATGGTCGACGGTAACGTCACGCGAGTTCTCTCCCGTAAGTTCTCAGCCTCCCCAATCCTCTCTTACAGTCTTAACTATCCCATCAATGAACCTTTCGCCTTCGAAAAAGGCCTAACCGCGCACCACGCTCCCCCGACGGCAAAAGCGACCACCACCTTCATCTGGGCCCTCGCCGACACACTCGTTCCCTCCGCCAAATCAACCCTCACAGTAGGCGGAAAGAATAAGCCCGGATCCTGGAACCAAGGGCTGATGGAACTGGGCGCCACGGTCTGTACGCCAAAGAATCCAAAGTGTGGAGAGTGCCCTCTGAACGAAGAGTGTTTGAGTTATGCAGAGGTGAGGTCTCTCTTCCTGCCCCTGACTCTCCAACAAAGAAGCTGATTCGTTTCGTTTTCTTCCTTGATGCTGGGTAGGTCAGGGCCTACGCTCACCGAAAGACTCTACCAAAAGCTCCTTTGGTGGACCTCGAAGATTTATGCGAGCTGTGTGAGCCAGTGGAGGTCGACAGAGACCACACAGTGATGCAGTACCCAATGGCGAAAGAGAAGAAGAAAATTCGAGAGGAAGAGACGGCTGTTTGTGTTCTTGAGTGGGAATGTAGCGAGGGGGGCGCAAAAGGGAAGCGGAAAGTTTTGCTCGTGAAGCGGCCGGAAAAAGGTACGCCACAGTGCCACTCTTCCATTGACTCATAGCGGCGACTTATGATGAGATTCATGCAGGTCTTTTGGCTGGCTTGTTCGAATTCCCCGCTATCGATCTCCCTCCAACATCTTCTTCGACGCCCGCCACCCGTCGAACCGGACTTCACGACCTTCTCAATTCCCTCCTTTCCACTCCTCTTCCTTCTTTCGGCGCGTCAAAATCAAACACCTCCGACATCCTTACCATCAAATCGACCAAAGAACTCGGTGCGATCACACAAGTCTACTCCCACCAAACCCGACTGTACCACATTCTTTCCGTCGTCATCTCATCGCCCAGTCGACCTCCTCTCGCTCCAACTCCAGGAAAGGATTCCGGCAAAAGTTTGATGAGTCTAGCGGGGCGAGGGAAATGGGTGGATGAAGCTGATGTTGCGGGTTCGAATATTGGTGGGGCTGTTGGAAAAATTTGGGAGGTGAGACAGAGTGGGATCAATGGAGTGGGCAAGTTGTCAGGAAAGGCAAAACAGGCAGATATAAGGGAAGCAATGAAGGGAGGGAAGGGGAAGAAGGTTGTCAAAGAGGAGGGGAGGGAAAAGAGGACGAGGGAGGATGATGAGTTCATCGTTGGAAGTGATGAGGAATTAGAGGTGGAGAGGAAAGTGGTGCCTAAGAAGGTGCCGAGAGTGAAAAGGGAGGTCACGGAAGAGGAAGTGACGTTCGTGGCGAGAAAGAAGCCGAAGATTGTCATTTCGGACGATGATGAAGAAAGTTAGATCTTGTGAGTTGGCTCTTCCCACTGGAAGCATACCGTCCACGACTGATGCAATTTGTCAGTATGAAAAAACACGAATATAGCTACAGCTTTGTTGCCAAACTAAGAAAACTGCTACCGCAGGACCTGCCCGCGATCCAGACGTCCCCTCAACGAATATGCTCGGCTCAACACACGGATCAAACCCTGAATCCTCCGATGTTGAGAGCGGGGTTACGCTAGGGGGCGGCTCTCATGTTGACCGTTCGAAGGGCCCGGGAGGTACGTCTGGTGGCGGACGAAAAGCCAGAGAAGAAAGCGAAAAATCTCAAACGCCCTAGTCACGGGAGAACTTTGGGGAGGCCGAAAACGAAGCGGAGACTGGGACGAGAGGGTTCTAATTCTTTTTCTGGGCTAGAGGGAGGTTGTACTTCGCATCGGAGTCTTCTTGGCGCGGTATGAATGCTGGGCTGTTTTAAACCTCAATCCTGATACATCTCCTCGACGTGCGCTGCCCAATGATGAACTGGTGAGAGTCTTTCATCATTTCACCGTTGACGTTCGAGTTGGGAGGTCGCTGGGGCTTCGCTCGAGGAGCCTGCCGAGCGTACGGTGCGTTATTATTGCCAGGTGAGCGATATTGACTCGTAACTAAGGATGGCCTGCAGCTGGGAGGTGCCGGACCGTGGAATTGTGTGCGTCCCTGGAGGTACGTCCTGTTGAGATACTGCTAAGCCTTCCCGACTCCCCTGCAGACAGAAGCAACCACACCAGTATTTTTATTCCCTGTGATCGAACTGAAAAGCCCCAGGGCAGAACAAGCGTCCTAGCAAGCTACATCAATCACCCACCCACGACCGCCCTCTGCGCCCTTCTCCGCCTTCACACCAAGGAATCCCTCCAGATCAACTTCAACCATTCCCGCCTCGTTCCTGTGCGGTCTCTTGACGAAATCTTTGCCGATCCTCCTCCCATCGATCTCAAACGTCAAAGGGGCGCCACCACTCGAAGCGTAGAACCCGACACGGCCTGCGAAGGCAAGCTGAACGCGAAGGACCTTATTGCTTGAGCCCGCGAGCTCGGACTTCGTTCCTTCATCCTTCTGCTTGCTGAAAAGTTTCGGAGGCTCGATAGACTCGGGAGGGGTTCTAGTTGAGATTCTCGTGACGGTCCAGGCGAGTGCCGCACCGATGAGTCCAACGAGTGCTCCAACCTCATTGTAAACAGTCTTGGCTGGCCTCGTAAAGAATTCTCGAGCGAAATTCGATGCTTCGGTTCCGAAAGTACGCTGATCGTGAACTTTTCGCGAACCAAGGAGGTAAGCGAGGAGGAAGGAAAGGCGGCTACGACTGGCGCTGAAGCTTTCACGAAGGCGCTGAGTAGAAGATTGCCGACTGAGGGATGAAGAAGTTGATCTCGATGAATTGGAGCCTGAGATCGGGAGCGGTGGGGAAGAGGTACGATCGACGACGGAAATTGAGGCGATGGCAGACAAGCCCGCGTATTTTCCGAGTAAGCCGACGCAGGCAATTTGAACGAGCGACGATAGAGGCTCTTCAGTTGAAGTGAATGTCGTTGGTAGGGTGTGGAAAGGCGCGATTGTGGCGATGAGGACCTCTCTTGCTGAGAGTGGAGCGGCAGTGATTGGCTTCGCGGCAATGTGGGGTGCGCCAGTCGCTTCGACGAGTTCTGCGCCGGAGACCGTGTAGGCCTTTCCTGATTGCCCAAAGTAAACCACCACGTCCTTTCGCTCGACGACGCTTCCTGATCCACTAGTGAGAGCGTCGACGATGTCCCTCGTGTCGAGAACGTCGCTCGAAGCGTGCTCATCCGCCCTACAGTTCCACAGACCAAGTAGAGCTCCAGCGCCGGGAACCGACATTCCGAGCTTCAAGGCTGGACCTTCGAATCCTCCGACGACGTCTTCTCCGATACGACCCTCGAGGATTGCACCGGTCTCGCCCTGGGTCTTGAGGACGCGGATGCCTCCGAGCGCAGAGGGCGCTAAGAGCATTTTCCAGCCCTTCTCGTCGGTGATGCTGACTTCTCCTGGAGCATCGGTCGCTAAAGTTGGGGCTGGGGAAAAAGCCCTGATCCAACCAAGATAGTCAGCATTGACGCTCGGCAGAGAAAGAAGAAAACGTCGGCACCGGAAAGCGATGTGGAAGGGCCCGTAAGGATGCTGCTCCTGGCACATATCAAAGTCGGGAAGGAAAGCTACACTTCGAGTGAGGAGACTGGTATAGCTGTTGAGGAAGATGTGGTAGCGATGCGAGTCTGGGCGGTCGGGAAAATAGTCTTGCGAGAAAGTCAAGGATCGTCATTAGTCGGGTGCTTCGAGTCGAGATTATGTACCGTCAACCAAGAAGAACTCACCATCCGAGTTCCTGACAATTGATGGGGCAGAGCTGGTGAGGGCGAGGGGTCCACCAAAGATACGAGGTGAGCCAGCCATGCAGTGCACGATTCGGTCCGACGATGCAAAAACTTTGCGAGCGGCAGACTGCATCGCAGAAAGCATCGTCGTTCTCAAGAGTCCAATATCGACCGGCTTGGACGTCGAGAAAGAGCTCTTGATGAAGTCAAGGTGCGCTTGATCGTCAATCTTGACGAAACTAAGAAGGCGCGAAGGCGACTGTCAGGACATTGATAAAAGTCTTCAGTAAGCGACTCACGAAATACCGGCGGACTTGAGGAAGGAGAAGTAGGCGGTGTAGTATGCGGAGAGGGAGGAAGGGTCGGGTAGAAAAAAGGTGGTGTCGGCTGAGGGCAGAGCGTCGTCCTGAACCTTGAGACCGTTTAAGGGATACATAGCGGCGATTGCTCCGTTGGGATTGACGCTGTCCCAGTATCTTCGGAGCCCATAGAATATCAATAGAGATTAGCCAAAAAAAAAACAGTACACAAATGACATACCCAGCTGCAGGGTTCAGAGTCAGCGACTGCTCGCCCAAAAACCTGAGCAAAGTACAACTTACCAAGAGTCATCCAAACCCCAACATTTTCAACTCCCAAGTCCTTGATCTTCCTAACCGCCTCTTGAAGCTCTTCCTGCGACTCCTGCATCTCCATCTCGGCATTAGTCTCCGAATAAAACCCACTATCCTGCCTCCTCCTTTTCCACCCTTCTCCCTTCGCGTTAATCTCCACCTCCTCACCCACCTCAGCATGTACGTCCATCCACCCTTCTTTCACTCCAAACGACCAGAGTCCCCTTCGTTGAACTCCTTCCTCAAATGGATCGTCGAAAGGCTTCACATCCTGCCATCCGTCGTCGAGCAGGACGGCGTCGATCGCGCGCGTAAAGATTGGAAGAGAAGCGGAGGTTTGGGAGGATGGAGTGAGACCGAATTTTGAGAGAGAGGAGAGAACTTGAGAAAGAGTGTAGTCCGGTCCGAGAGCGTTCCCTGTGTCGTGTGGGGAAAAATTTGCGAACGTCATTGGCAATGAGATACTGAAATCGTGGCGAGACGACGTACAGGTGCACCACGTTAGACCGAGAGGAGCGTTCTCATTCTCTGAAACACCTAAAGCTACTCCCCCGAGTGCTTCCCTTGCGACCTCGACGCATTTGTCAATAAGTTCTCGAAGCTGGCCGTCCTTCGCAAGTCCCACAACGACCGAACCGCCAGCGTCCTTCGACTTCGAGTCGCGGGTACAGTGGAGATTCAAACTGGTGGAGGAGCTGGAGCCAACAAGAGAGGAAGCGACAAGAGATGTGGAGAATGGGAAAATGATGAGAGTTCCAGCGGCCTCGGAGCGAAGGAGAACGAGCTGGGCGACAAAGTCGGGGGAGAGGGAGGCCAACGGCGTTGGAGAGGGGAGTAGTCGAGGGATGTACCATGGGCGTCTGTTTGAAAATGATTCGATAAGCCACAAGCAACAAATTGGCGAGGATATTGGAATAAGCTCACTCTGATCTTTCCAGCACGAAGCCTTGCGACGCTCCCGCCTCGACAAAGTTGCGAATTTCTTCCAGCTCGCTCAAATCAAAAAGCTGATTTTCCGAGTCCTGTTCCAGCTCAAAGGTATGAAGCTTCGCTTTTACGCTCTCTCCGCGGGCCTTCCCGCCTATTCTAATGGTAATCCTTCCATTCCCCCTGGTGTCTGCTAGCCAGTCGAACCCTCCATTATCACTCCTCGCGAGCCTGTACGTGTACTCAAAATCATGAATTCCTTCTCCAAGCTGCGAGACTGGGACTTGTGCGGTCCAGAAGCCGGGTTGAGAGGTCGACTCGGTGAAAGGGACCGCGCGCCAGTCGAGAGAGTCGGCCGAGGCGAGGTTGGTCCAAACTTGAGGTGGGAACTGTGGATCTTGACAAGTGAAATAGATCGTTGGAAGATTGGGGGCAAGTGGGACGCAAAGTGTTGTGGCAACGCCGAGGGATGGCGAGAAGTGCATCGTGCAGATGCTGTACGAGGTGGGGAGGGAAGCTTGACGTCAGTTGATGGTGGTCGAGCGGGTGCGGGGTAAGCTGGCGAGCACGGCTCAGAGTACGAGCCTGTCTTGAAGAGCTTGTGGGGAAGGGAAAGAGAGCAAGGGGCAAGGAAAAATGGCGACTCAGGTCGCCCCCGACACCCCAACCGCCCGCGGACACTCTCGGCTTCAAAACCGACTATCTCCCCTTCAGGGGGAGCCCACTTAGCAAGTACAGCTACGATAGACTCACCTGGCTGGTCCCTGGCTTTCCTTCTCTGTTGAAGGCGTTTAGGCTGTGTGTGGTTGGGTAAAGGCGCGAGACGCGAAATAATGAAGGAAGGCGATCTTATCGCACCCAACGTGTTGGGTTGTCTCAGGACGCAAATTTTGCTTCCAGGGATACTCTCTGGCAATACGACAGCGATAAGAGTTTGCTCAAATTCAAGGGTCTGAAAGGTTTCGCGAGCGGCATCCAGGTGAGCGAGGGTGAGCGCAATGTCTTGAGCTTGACGGTTCAGGATAGGGGCTTCATCCCGCACACTTTGAAAATGGGTTGCAGATTTACCTGTGAATCTTGCGAAATACAAAAACTTTAGACACTCAAAAAGGGAGGAGAACGTAAAGAAAAAAAAAAGATTTCCTTTGCGCGCAAGCACCTCCGCGGTGAATGAGATGGCTGAGCACCGTTGCGGTATCTTTGGTTGTTCCTCATCGCAACTGTCAAAGTGCGGTAGCGGGCGTTGGTAGGTCGTCCTTCTGAAGGAATGGGCTCTGATACATTCGCATCAGCGTATCCTGACCCACGGGTAAGCGGTCGCGTGTCGCTGGCGCACTTCCAACCCCACTCGGCCAGGTAAGCCAATCCTGCCCACTTCACGGCGCGCACAAAGCTAACCACGCCCACGATCAGCTCTTCTGCTTCACTCCCGACCGACCTCCTCCTCTCACTCCTACTTTCGAAATCACTGCTCGCGCTCGCACTCTATATCGCCCGCGACTGGATCCTCGCTCAAGGCTATTCAGTCTGGACACTCAACGCACTTGTGCTCGTAGCTGGCGCACTTGGCTTGTGTGTTTGGGAAAGGGTATGGGAAGGACCAAAAGGGGGGAAGCGGCGAGAGGTGAGCTTCGGGTCAGGTTACTGTGAAGGGCAATGCGGAGCGGAGTTGCTTGGACCGCGCCGCGTCGCCGATGCCATTCGAACGACCGGCTGCTCGCTAGTCGAAATGTACATACCTGGAGAAGTGAGGTAGCTGACCAGTCCGTTCGCAAACAGGAGCCGTCGAGCCCATTCTACCCGGTCGTCTTTGCCGCAGAGATTCTCGTCTCCCTCATCGCCTTGACAAAGTTGTCCGTGATTAGGTACGACGCACCTTTTCTTATGCTTCCGACTGAAGGTCAACTAATAAATGGTGTCTCCGATGCAGATATGTCATGTTGACATCGTTTAGCACGCTCTGGACCCGCGGCGTCCCCATCTCACTCCTTTCTCCCAGTGGCGGCAAGAAGGCACTCGGGAAGTCCAACGCCGTCTTCATCACTTTCGCCGTCATCTTGGCGGCCTATCTACTCGACTCTCTCCTCACTTGTGCGTCTCCCCTCAAGCTTCCCCACTTTGTGCCGACGATTGATTCACGAAATGCTTTTATCTAGCCGAGCCATCCGTTTCTGGCTATGGATATTTGTTGGGCTACCTGCTTTTGTGTGGGCAGAGGTCGGAGATGCTCGCGTCTCATAATGGGGACAACCACAGCAGAGACCGAATTCATGCCATTGGAGTCGTTGTCGCGGCATTCCTAGCCTCCGCTGCCGCATGGCTTCGTTGGATTCTTGTAAGCAATCAACACTCTCCCATCTGACTTGCCTTGAACCGAAATTTCATCATGATGCAGCAAACTGTCCCAACCGCCTACTCTCCCCCTCCAGCCGTCGTCACCACCCCAACATTCGACGCCTCCTTCAGTCTTCCCGCCCCAACTCTCGGCCTCCTCATTCCTTCTGCCGTCCTCCTTGCGTTGACCTTCATTCTTTTCGACCCTCTCCTTTCTCGCGCTCTTCTCGCACACTTTCCTGCCGCGCGACAAGTCAGCGCTGGATGGCCGATCGCGGTGGTGAGCACAATTTTTGTGGGATACGTAGGATTCGGACAAGGAATTACTGTGTCCGAAGTTGGAGTTGGAGGACTCGCTTGGACTGGTAAGTCAAGAAACTTGCTTATCTGCAAAGGTTTGATGGTGACTGACTCCGCTTTCGCTGGACAGCTATCACCCATCTCATCTCCTCCGACCCTCGCTCTTCGATGGTCTCAAGCTCTTCTTCCTCCATCTCTACCTCACCCTCCAAGCAACCATTCACCGCTCGCCTTTCCGTCTTCTACCGCCACTTCCGCGCCACCATCAAAACTATCCTTGCCACGCCCGATTCGAAGAGGATTTACTTTTTCCTTTGCCTCAACTTGGCGTATATGGTCGTGCAGATGGTTTACGGAATTTGGACGAACAGCTTGGGTCTCATCTCTGACTGTGAGGCATATTTTATTTGGTTGAAGTTGGAGAATGCTAACGAAAGTTGTGCTGCAGCGATTCACATGTTCTTCGACTGCCTAGCTCTTGGAATGGGACTATTCGCGAGTGTTATGGCGACATGGAGGCCGAACGAGAAATTTACATATGGGTACGTTTGTTTACCTCCCGAAGCTTGATGAAAGTCGGGCTGACCACTCGGCCACTTCACAGCTACTCGCGGGTTGAGACGCTGTCTGGCTTCGCGAACGGCCTCTTCCTTTGCCTCATTTCCATCTTCATTGTCTTCGAAGCTATCCAGCGCTTGATCGACCCTCCAGAGATGAACACGAGTCAGTTGCTGGTCGTCAGTTCTGTTGGACTCGCGGTGAACCTCGTTGGCATGTTTGCGACTGGGCATCACCACCATGGTCATTCGCACGGTGGTCATGACCACGGAGTAAATTCATTCTCAATGCAACGGCATTGGATCAAAAACTGACACATTGACATCAAAAGCACGACCACGGACCACCAAAGCCCAAGCCCGTTGCAGCCTCGCACGATCATGCATCGGTGCGTCTCATAGCACAAATTCCAAAGCCCGGATTTCAAATGCTGACCAAAGGGTTCCAGCATGACCACTCGGGACATGACCATTCGGGTCACGACCATGCTGGACACGATCACTCAGGGCATGATCACGACGAAGATGCTGGTGACCATGCGGGTCACGCTCACCACGGCAGCCACAACATGAAGGGGGTGTTTTTGGTAGGTCGCCTTATCTGACTCAGATAATTTGAGACATCCTCTTACCTGTTTGCACCCATAGCACGTAATGGCGGACACCCTCGGTTCCGTAGGAGTCATTATTTCAACCCTCCTCATCAATCAATATGGGTGGACTGGATTCGATCCCCTCGCGTCTATCTTCATTGCCGTCTTGATTTTCGCTAGCGTTGTGCCCCTTGTCGTGGACTCTGGTCGGCTACTCGTGTTAGACATGGGTGAAGAGCGCGAGACCGAAGTTCGTAACGCATTGCTTGCAGTACGTCTCTTTCTCTTGTCATTTCAAACGAAGCTCATCTATTGTCTTCTTCTCATCAGTTAAAAAACGTAGAAGGTCTCTCCTCCTACACCTGCGCCCGATTCTGGCCTAAAGACCCCTCCACTATGATTGGCTCCATCGCCGTCCAACTCGCTCCCTCTCCCTCATCCCTCGACCCATCTCGACCAGATCATTTCGCTAATGTGGAAAAGGTCACACAGAGGGTGCAGCGAGTGCTGAAGAATGCGATTGGCGGTTTGGAGGAATTGACGATTCAGGTTGAACCCACACAGGGGCTTTCTTTATAGAGTTTTACGAAAATGCAACAAAAAATAACGACACTCGAGAAGATGGTAGATCCAAATGATTGAGCCGGGGTTTGTTTTCTTGGCAGACGGGCAGCTTCAGCTGTCTCGACCTTCCTCATCCCAGGTTGTGCTCCAATTACGCGGGCGGCACTTGAAAAGAGCTGGCAGTGGGCAACCGAACTCCCCTGCCTACAACAGCCACGTCTGTATCGTGCCGCCTCCAGGGTGTGACCTTCGCCCTGGTCACCACTACGACGGATCCCAGACCCAAGGAGACGAACCGCGCTGCCGTAGTACTCCGAGTACAGACTTCGTCTTTCAGTTTCGGCGAGCTTCTCCAGCAAGTCCCTTTGCTACACTAGCTCGCAGCTCCTCAGAAATAGCTCCCGCATCGGAGAAGTAGGAGAGGAACAATTGTCGGGTAAGGAAAGGGTCGACCAGAACACCCAAAACTTCCGTCTTTGCCGGGTCCTTCGGGTCCTAACCGTGCTGAGTTTCAGTACGCTTCCAAAGCCAGAACAAAATCACAAACAGCGCACCGGCAGCTCGAAGCGAACGGAGGTCGGGGAGAAGTGACAGACGAGCGGGGTACCCTTTGCAAGAGCTTTTCCGGGGAAGAAGGATCGTAGTTCGGGCAGTTTTGTAGAGGCGGCTTCTGTCTCTTCTGGAGACATGGCAGATGCGACGTGCGGCAACTTGAGTCGGGCTACGAGCGCTCGCGAGAAGCCGTCTCGAAGATGAGGGAGCGTGGTATTTCGGAGAGGGACTGTGAGAATCAGCAGAGAGAGTCAGTCTGCAAGCCGATCGAATGATAGGTGTTTGATAAATCGCTTCATCTGAATGCCTTTGGCGTCCAGAGCGACCGCAGGGAGGTTTGATAGAGGGAAAATATGAAGAGGCCACGTACCGATTGTGACAGCTACTTCATACTTTTCGTTCAGCAGTTGGCCGATAAGAGCCTCGCCACAAAGCTGAGGAGCGTCGGCAGGGTACGGAGGAGTGAGTCGCGCAGGAGTGTACCCCTTTTGACGATTATTTAGCCCGCTTCCAGAAAAGATGAAGACGATATCAAGGTGCACTCACCTCCCATCCGGCAAGCTTTCCAGCTTGGATCTTGTCAACTGCCTCCGCGGCAATGTGGATTCCAGCAGAATAGACGCGAATGGACAAGAAGGACACAGTCCGCACTCCAGTTCCGACGAGCTGAAGCACAGTGCCATTGGGACTTGAAATCGTGCTTGGGAACGGTGTTGATGTGGTTGGGTCGATGTAGACCCCCGCTTCTTCCGCATGGGCAAACGGTACTGGCGAAGAGGCGTAAATTCGGAGACCAGCTCTAGAGGATGTGATAACTACGCACGAGATGGTACCAAGTCTGGTCTTAAGCTCCAACTAGCTGCTCCGAATACGCCAGCTACTCCGAGAAGAGCTGCAGCGGTTCCCCATCGTTCGCGAGTTGTGGGCGTCGGGATGGGACGTGCTGCCGCGTAAGCTCGATTTGCCACTCCAGTAGACCGACCTGCAACACGACGAGTGGTAGCTCGTAACACGGAACTTAAAGGTTTTGACATTGAGTTCGATTGAGGACGTGATGAAGCCGCCAAAGCCGGTTGGCTGCTCGGAACAACCGGCTTCTCTGTCCGAGAATAGCCCCTCAACTTTGTCTTCTCTTCTTCCTCCTTTGTTCTTTCTGCGAAGTCCCACACAGACTTCATAATAGATCTATTTGATAAGAGCAGTGGAGCCTTAAGACTGCATATTGCGGGAAGAATGTGAGCAGCCTTAAATGAGGCTTTCGCTGGTGCGCGCAGTGCTTGTCGCTTTGCTGTAACTCCATCATTGATTCCTTGTGGTAAGAATCAATGGACCCTTTTGTATTGACCTCATTCAAGGCTCAACGATTGTTCTGCCCTGGTAAGTAGGGTTCGCGCGACGTGTTCTTCCAAGAAGTAATACAAAACCTGAAATTCCGCGGCCAGGACACAACTCTATTGTCTCGCAGATCTGCTTTTGAATGGGCTTGAGCCTCCGATTTTTATTGTCTTTCACTTCTCTCTCGAAGTCGTACTATCAAAATCCCTTCTGTCAATTGCTGTCGACAAGATTGTCGAAAGTGCTCCTCGCACCTGTCCGCGCTCCGCGCTCCCCGACCTCATCATCAAAAGCGCGAGAAAAGGCAGAGAGAATGATTGAAAGGAAACAAAGATTGTTCCCCTGAAATTAAGGTAGGCGCCATTACGATATTCTGATTCAGATCGACGATCGCAGCCCCCTTTCTTTCCGCGTCCGTAAAGAGCAGCTGGCTTCCAAATTGTCTGACGCAACTCGCACGAGACAAAATCCGTTTTACCCTGCCGTGCATAGCTTTGTTCTTCCTTTCCTGTGTTTCTTCTCTTTCAAAGGCTCAGAGTCAGCGAAGCCGCCCAAGGCGCAGCTGCACAACAAGAGGATCTGCATCGTATCCGCTCGACGCTCACTCAGATATTCTTTTGTTGCCGCACACTCCGCCCTTCCTCTTTTCTTCACTTCCCTCTTCCTCGTTCACAAATCAACTCATTCGGCACACGATGACCAGCATCCACTACCGCCCACTTCCTCGAGACTTTCAATCCATTAACGACTTTCAATCCATCGACGACGCCTTCCCCACCGTCGACGCCTCCACCCTTCGGCGGCGAGCGACCGAGGATGTTCGCATGCTTAAGCGAAGTATTGAAAACCGACAGCAAATACCAGCATTCGTTCCCCGAAACTACCGCAACGTTCGCCTGATGGCCTACGCAGGCTGGGCCCTCGCCGCTACCCTGCTCTTCACCTTCCTCGCTACAAACGTGAATCTTGTTGGAGTCCGGCAGCTGGCTCGGATACCCGGTTTGGCTTTCGGATCTTACCATGAAGAGGTTGCCCCATTGCTTCCAAAAGGCGGGGTCCAGTCCCGAGTGACCATCGTCTCCGGCTTCTACAAGATTGAAAGTGGCAAGAAGCATTCGATATCAGGTGGGTCTTCTGTCTACAATATCTTTTCTCACTTCACGAGCTAAGGCGTTAATTTCTCAGAGTACGACAAATGGCTCCGGAATTTTCTCACCTCGGTTGAGCTCCCCATCATCTTTTATTGTGCACCCGCTCAACGCGCCTTCATCAGCGAACTTCGTGGACCCAAGGTAGGCTGTCTGCTGTTCGTCGCAGAGTACTCTGGAAGTTTACTCATCACCTTCACGTTCTCAGCCAATAACTATCATCAGCAACTACGAAACACCTTTCGAAATGCCGCCACTGGTGGAGTTAGGCGGCAGGGATTGGGCGCTGGCTCAGCATGCGATCGACCCGGAATTCAAGGTTCACGTGCCAGATGTGTATGGAGTTTGGACAGCAAAGCCTTGGATAGTCCAGCAAGCTTCCGAGATGGATCCTTACCTCTCCGAGTTCTTTTTCTGGGTATGTCACTCGCCAATTATATCCTCTGCGCCTCTTTACTTACAGTTGCCTTGGACTCTAGGTCGATGCCGGTGCATTCCGCGATTCCAGTGTCACCCACACTTTCCTTGGGCTCCCCGCCGCTCTCGATGAGATCTACGACAAAGTGCCCGAGGACACCCTCATCCTAGCTTCGACTGAGACCCCCTTCGAGAAGGGAACCGACTTCGTCAAGTCTGCCCGGGTTGGTGGAGCTATGGATACGTTGGACCGCCTTCAAGGAGGTTGGTACGGTGGACGCAAGGTCGCTGTCAATTGGTGGCTCGAAGAAACCAGGAAGGTCACCACATTACAAGCAGGACTGCAAAGGTTTGTCGCTTCCTTTCGTTCCCACGCGCGAGCGCTAGTTGACATCTATGATCTGTTTTTCCCCTCAGGTTCGCAGCCAAAGAGCAACCGGTTTGGACACAAGCAGCTAGGCTCAACTGGCGCAAGATTTATGTCCAGGTGCGTGAAAATTTTCCCTGTGTAATCGCTACCGTCGCTGACCGCCGCCGCCGCCCCAGAACATGGCGCATCGCCAAGGCGATTGTGGCGCCGATAAGTGGTTCGGGTTCGAGTACTTTGCGGACGGTCGAGACTGTGTCGTTCCAGCATGGAGCGGCCCAGGCTACGCCCGTATTGAGGCTCGTGGTGGTGACCAATGGAGCGAGTCAGAAGGCTTCAAAGGAGCGCCATCAACGCGCAAACGATAGGCTCTTTTGAGCATGCCTCCCTTTCCTCAGTAACATCTGTACAATTACTCGGAACCGCATTTAGTAATCTGTTTGTAGTAACATTACCCGCATAGCATCCTCCCATGAAAATCAGTCGAACGAGAACATTTCAATTCGAATGATCTCAGCCTCTCCGCTTTAAAGTTTGCTCGTTGAAATGCCTCGATCTTCTTTGGAACACGTGAATTGCTCCGGTAGTCAAGGTGAGCAGCGAACACATTCATGTGGCATGCTTTCCCCATTCGCAACCGGGCGTCCGCGGTAAGACTGCCGCCGAACGCACGCCTTTGGTGCTGGACAGTTGTTATGAAAACAGTGATTCTGAAGGTACCCGGGGTATCCTGCAAGTCTCCAGCAGTTCAGGCGGGGAGGGATCTCATCAACGCGGCAGGGTACCTTTGGCCGTTAGCGCGCATCAGCGGCCGTCGTCCGCTGTCCGAAGCTTTTTGTGGTATGCCCAGGCAGAAACAAAGCTTTCTCACTTGAAAACAAGCCTTGGAATAGAAATCTGAGAGACAGAGAGGTTGCATAGGCATCCACTACAATGTCTCAAACTCCTTTGTTAAGCAAAAGTGTTTCGCAGGATCGTCGCTCACCGCGACTTCGTTGAGTACGTTGAGACCGTCGGCAAGCAGAGGCACCTGTGAGACAATCTTTGAAGAAAGGGAAGAGAAGTAGGGATACTATTACTCCACACTTCGTAGTGATGATCTATTCCCTTTGGTGTGTATGACCGCATCAGAGGACGACCGATGAACCGCACACTCGTAGTGGCCAGATGGTCGCTGTGGCCCCTTCCTCACTGATATAATACCAAGAATGCTGTGACTGATTTGCCAAATGATTCAAGGGTGTGGAAAGCCGGTAGTGCGCTCAAGACGAGTAGTCAGGTTTCTGTCGGAAGCATCACCACGCTGAGTCTGCCACCCCCATGGCGACAGGCGCGCTCGGAGTCGTTCGCCCTTCAAACCCTCTCTCCCTTCCTTCCTCAAGCTTCGAATCGCTCTTTCAAGGTCGTCAGAAAGTAACACAAACATGGGAAGTAGCCGTGGGAGCTCACCTGTGTAGAGTAGGGATGAGGCGTCGGCCTCCAGGTGTCTGACTCTACTTTGACAACTCGCCTGCATAATGAAGCCGGCCAGTGTCATCCCAATTTCGTGCACAAATGAAAAGCACGGATAGAACTTACGTGCTGCTGACATGGATTGGATAAAGCCTTGAAGTGTCCGGCTCGTGAGCGCTTTGCCTTCGTCCAGACCCCGTTTCCAAATTGATCACAAAGTTGGCTGGGCCAGCGGTGTCGTCTTGCATCTTCCTCGCGATACTTGAACGTGAGTTGACTGATTCCAGTAATCCTCAGTATGTCTATATGCATCTCTGCTGCGAGCCAAGGCGTCTTACGTGATACGAGGAGAGAATTGAAGTCTGGCAAGAAACAAAGTCAGCCATATTGCGGGCTTGATTCAATTGAATCTTGGTTTACACAGTTTACTCAAACACAAATTCATCATGACGTGCCATGAACTTGAGAGTGAAGCGAAGAGGACGGCATCGATAATGGCGACAACCAGCGAGAGCCCGTTCTGAACATGAAACGCTTCGGTAAACGGCTAAAAACCACGAGCCTTCAGAATGAAAAGCGTACATTCTCGATGGTGTTACGGATGATTTGGTCGAGGATGCTGTTCGACTTTTGAAAGTCTGACTTGGCTCGCCAGAGAAAAAATACCAATGAGAAGGTGATGGCGAGGTCGCAAAGTGCCGCGGTGAAAAGCCACACGAGGACTGACGAACAATTCGAGTCAGCTTCGGGGGCGCAACTTCCCAGGATACTCTTAATCACCTCCGTACCTGGGAAACAATAGGTACAGCATACGTCTCAGCTTCTCAATGAAACGCTGTAGGATGGCGACAAAAGCTCACGTCCAAGTTTTGAAGGCAGAGAATGATCTCAAAAGGAAAATTTGAGCCGTCGCGCCTAAAGCGAAACCTGGTAGCACAGCGAAGCTGATTAACCTCAATCCTCAAGTGAATGCGGGAGAAATGGCTCACCAGCCTGAATAATACTCAGTAGCACTATAACGACCGGAAGGCACGAGCGCTTCCCTCCGATTATGTAGACCCTGTGAGCAATGGCAAACACATCAGCTTCATCCATGTGGAGTGCAAGTTCGACTTACCGGTATCCATAAAACGTCTGGACAATGAGAGCGGCCAGTCCCGTGAGCAGAGGTGAGACGGCGAACGTCCAAGGACTTTCCACTAACAATCACGGCTTGTCAGTGGGCAGGTCGGTGGGCATCCAGACGGCTCGGACTTACATAAGTGAGACGGCTGATCATAGCTTGAAACCGTAAAGTAAAAGACGGTCACGCAAGAAAATGCAGTGTGGAACAGGTCGATGAGAAAGAGGCTCGTCACAGCCAGATGATAGGCTCGTCTGTCGGTTTTGAACCTATTGGTGGCTGAGTCAGTACTGAATTGACAACACACCATGTCAAACTTCACGTCGTAAAGCTAATAGTAGCTTCGGAGTCAGATGTAGCTGCTTCCAAAGGTAAGATGGAACCTTTTACTAGAAAAAGCTTTGTGCGCCTGAAGGAGACACGCAACATCAGATCGCCTTCGCACTCTTGGATATTGAAGGTCTCACAAGTTATTCCGAATAAGAAGACGCTAAGCATCTGATTCAGAGAGTAAGGCAAATGTAACCCTCCAGACCCTATTGCATGAAACGGAAGCAAGCTCACCGTTCCTACCACCTAGCGCCTCCGCAACAGGTCAGGTCCTATCAAGTTGGAGCAAGGAAAAAGTCGCTCACAAAGGGACCTAGAGTGCCTGTATAATCCGTCATTATCTGGACTATCCTTCGTGCACTTTGTGCTCAGACGATTTTGAGCAAAAGGAAGAACGAGAAGGAGGGTGCTTCAGACCTCTGTTCGAGCATGGACCGCATGACTTCGCTTCCCCGCTTTATTGACGCAGTTCTAGTAGGTTGAATTGATCATCAGCTCGATACCGGTGCGATCATCAATCATTGTTCAAAGAGGACTTCTTCCTGATGACTTGTGATGACCTATCGTTGGTCGGTTCCCGGCCGCCTCCTCCCTACTTCTGTCAACCCTAGATGAGCGCGGAAAAGGTTAAAAAAAAACTTACCAGCCCCGGGTAAAGTGATGATTGTAGACTACCGACACCTCGAACGGCGCCTGCCAGCAGCGCAGGAAGAGCTTGAGGGCACCGACGGAGGGAGGCAATGGACGATGAACGATTTTCAGCGTTCGAGAGAAGCAACGAACATCAATGTAACGTACCGGTGCTCTCTTTGTTGTCCGATCTGTTCGCACTGCGCAAGTCCGCACACCGATCGGTAACATAGCAACCTTCGTCGAACAGAGATCTTGACGAGCCTCGTCAAAACTGGGAAATAAAGATGACCATAAAGTCGTGCCTTTCATCCATTGAGATCTAGCTTGTGCTTCTCGGCCCACTCAGCGTAGCGCACGCGGAATATTGCTTCACCAGCCTGTCCAGCTTCAGTTCGCCTTGCGAGGCCGATCCAATGTCTGTGGAACGGGGTCAACAAAATCTTTGCTAAAACAAGAGATCCACTTACTTCGCTCCTTCGGGTTTACCAAGTACTTGGAACTGAGCCGCTACGAAAAGGGCGCTGAGGACCGCGTTGACATCCCCGATTTTCGCCTCCTCCTTCATCACTCTCATCTCATCTTCTCCATCCTCAAAGACTGTCCCCAAAGCTTCCAAGCCTCGGATCTCTGTCCGTATTGCTGCCTCTGTCCATTGATGTCCCATCCCCGCATAAGTTTGCGCTAACAGCCTCCACGCTCGATACAAAGTCGGTTTCAGCGCTGGTCGGGTCGGTGCGTAGGTCTTCTGGATCCGCTCGACGAGAGAAAATATTGATCCGACGTGAAAGCTAGCGTCTGCATTCTCCGATCCGTGGATTTTGTCTGTGAGGGACTCCAGCTCGACGGCAAGGGCTTCGCGGGAGGCACAGTGAGCTTCCCCATCCGCACGATCGTACGCACAAAGGTCACATGTGCAGACAAATCCATGTTTTGATAGGACGTTTTGACGAGTGGAGAGGCCGGACATGGAGTCGACGTAGGAGTCGACAAGCTCTGCTCCCTTTGCAAGTCGTCGCCGGGCTCGGAGAAAGATGGTGTCGGCCAGGAACGAGTAGGAAACGTTACCGATACACGAGTGGTTCATGAGGGAAGGGATATGGTAGATGGTTGATGGTGCGTGGATCGTGTCGAGGAAGTCTTCTTGGGGAGAAACGGAGGTCGTCTTCTGCGCGAGGGACTCGGTGTGGAAGGCATTGTAGGTGACCAGCGCTTCTATTCGGCTAGTATCGATACCGGAAGAGACTTCATAGAGGGGAAAGGAGGAGCCGGGATGAAGACTAAATAATGTCGGGGCAATGGTCGGGTCGTCCATGAGTTGCTGAATGAGGAGGGCAGCCAAGTCGGCCGTAGGGTATGGGTCGAGCGTATTAGTGAAGAGGTTGGCGCCGACCACATACTGTGAAGAGGTCAATGTCAATCATTAGAACGTCGCCAAGAAGTTTCGCCTAACCTTCTTGCGTGTCCGATCAGCAAGTGACATTGCGAACGGCTTCGCAACCAAAAGTAGCTCCCCTCGCTCAATGTCTCTCTTGGCAACGAGACCTCTCCCTCGTCCTGCTATATCAACCGATTCGATCATTTCTCCACTGAAGCTTGCGATGTCAAGCGTTGCCTTCTCCTTTGCCGTCCCAAATAGGAACGGCCAGTCGTAATCTCCCCGAGTCGATTCAACCAGACGGAGTTGCGTCCGGCGGTATAAATCCATCGCGTCCGCGTCGTCTGGGTGCACCTGCAAAAGTGATTCTAGGTTTTGGACAGCGTCGGGGAATCGTTGTAGATGGTAATTTGACAGAGCGGTGCGAAAGAGGACCTTTCTTCGCAACGGCGCATCCAGGGACGGATTATCGAGTGCCGACAGGCAGTCACGAAGAGCAGCACCTGGGGTTCCAAGCTTCAGGAGAGTTGCGGCTCGGTTGGCATGTAATATGCAAGCCAGCCTTCCGGTTGATTCGAGGTCAAGGCCGAGCGAGTAGGGTTCGATAGCGGCGCGCCATTTCCGTAAAGCGAAGAGTCGGTTTCCGTCATCCTTCCATTGCGTTGCTGTACGATTGGGAAAAGATGCAGGTGGAGAAGTTTTCCATGATACTGATTTGAGAAGAGGAGAGGAGGGGTATAGTCGGATCAGGTCCGCAGGTGAGTCGATGCGAATGAGGAAGCCGTCTTGGGTCTCGCGGAGAAGAGGTTCCTTGATGACTAAACAGAGCAATTAGCAGGAGGACTAGAACTGACAGGAGAAAGTGCTACTCACCAAATGTTGACCCAATCGGAAAGATTAAATCCAAATCGGGGCTCTCCAGCGTCGCCGGGATGTGATAGAGGTGGACTGGTGCAACGCGTCCACCGTGATCCTCGACGACGAACTGGACCGCCACCGTTCTGAAGCATTTGGTTATGACTCTGCAAATGAGCAACTTTCCTTCGCCCAGCATCAGCTCTTGTACCTCTCATCCCGTGAAGAGTGGGGGCAGCTTACCCAACGCGGCCTTGTTACAAAGCACCTCTCCCTCCAGATCCATTAACTTCAGGTCCTCCAGCGCTGCTGAGGAGAAATGTTTTCCTGGTGAGATGGCCATCTTTCGGGTGCGTACTTCGCCTTGGCTGTCGAGCTGAGCCTCGCGGTCGAGTTCTTGTTGATGGAGGAGGAGGATGACCTCTCGCGGAGGTTGCGTGACTCGCGTTGGAGGCGAGTTTGCCGGGTCCAAAGCTTCTCGCATTCGATCAAAATTCATCTTGTTCGGAAGGGGCCGCGAGTGGCAACGGAGGGAAGCGTTGCGCGGCGGACGACGCTCGTAGTACTCGGCAGAGCGCAAAGAAGCGGGCGAGCCGGAACGCTTTTTGCCCGCAAGTTGCAATTCTATTTGGTGCACGATAGAAGCACACATACAGCATTCACTAGTATAAACCAGTCAGTGGCAGTGGCGTTCGAAATGCGAGCAATGCCGACGTCCGCACAACCGCGCTGTCAACATGCCATGAGAATCTCGCGGTCATACTTCTGAGCAAGACAATTCACCAAAGTGACTACCAGCCCGAGAATTCTCCAAACCCACCCGCCGGCTTCTTCTTCTTCGGTGGCGGGCCACCCTGAAGCGGTGCCTCCTTCCTCTTTGCCTCTGCCTGCTGTGGCGCCGCGACATACTTGCCCACACCACCCTTCACTCCCCCAAGCCCCAATCTCCCCACCTCAGCATCCTTCTGCAATTTTTCTTTCTCTGCCAAATTCGTCCCAAACCATGTCGTCCTATCTTGTTCCCTCTCCGCCTTCTTTCGCGCTTTCTCCCCAGCTCCTTGTCGTTCTTCTTCTTCCCGATTCAATCGCTTTTCCAGACGCTTCCGGTAGGCGTCGAATGGGTCTTGGAAGATCGCGACGTCTTTGAGAACGACGGGCTTCAAAGGTCGGTTGGTGGTCGCGTCTACTGGGACTCGCTCAATCTTGCTGAGGACGTCGTCACCACCGACCAATCGACCAAAAACTACTCGGATCAGAGATCAGTGGTCGAGTCAAAGCAACAAGAAGCGAGGTACACACCTGTATGCTTCGCGTCAAGGTGAGGGGTGGCACGGAAGGTTATGTAGAACTGGGATTTGTTCGAGTTTGGGCCGCTGTTCGCCATTGCTAGCGTTCCGCGATCCTCGTGTTTGGCTAGTATAGAAAGATGTCAGACGGTAATAAACATGGCTTAGGAGCGAGAGGCATGCGCACGATGGTTTCGAGGGAACTCATCCTCGAACGATTTGCCCCAGAAACTCTCGCCTCCCTTACCTGTTCCGGTCGGGTCACCTCCTTGAAGCTGTGGATCACGAGCAGTAAGTTGGTGACTGATTTTTCAAGATGCTGGGGCATGCGACTCACCATGAAGCCGGGAATCAATCGATGGAAAATTGTGTCCTTGTACCTGGAGGAATGAATCGTGAACACTCGTCCGAGGTTTGGCCGATTCTACTACGTACTTGTCATCAGCCGCTAGTTTCAGGAAGTTGTAGCAAGTTTTTGGAGCTTTGTCGCAGTAGAGTTCGCAATTTAGGTTTCCTACCAGCGACATTCTATGTCAGTTTTTTGCCTTCGTTGCCGTCCATAAGCCTGAAGCCTTACCAAAGTTGGTGACGAGCCGCACAAAAGCTTTGTCCCCTTTCGCGGTGATAGCCTCAAACATGAGATCCTCTTCGTCCCATAGCGCATTTTCGATCGTTGTTGAGATCGCAGCGGAGGTGCTGGTGAGACTGGCGGCGGCACGTCCTGATGAGACAACCTGAGAAAGCAACAATGAGCGCAACTCAGATTTCAGAGTAGTGATAACGAACAGAAGCGTTGTAAGGAACGGGCGCCTTGAGGGAGGCAGACGTGATGGGAGCGGAGGGCGCCTTGGCTTTCGCCACGGGTGCCGGTTCAGAGTTTGCCGCCTTATTCTGTAGCTAACAAGATCAGAAGCCAGCCGGAAAAACCGAGGGAAAATGAATACTGACCTTCTCCGAGACTTTCTTCAAAATCGAGCCGACACCTGTGGCCGCGACGTTGATACCCGCAAGTGAGCCGTTTGCGGAATCGTCGTCAATCTTGAGATCACGCTTAATATAGTCAAACTGAGACAAATCCCGGCCTTGGAGATTGAGAGGGTCCTTTGTAAGTTGCGCGAGTATATGAGCAGGATTTACTTGACGAAGAGAGAGAAAGGTGCGCACCTGGATGGTGATAAGATCCGCTCGCGTGAATTTCTCGTCAGTCATGAGATCGTGCCAGTGGCCAGGCTTGATATTCAGACGGTCGATGGTCTCGCGAGAATATACGTTGCCGGAAGTCTTGATTGCGACGAGCGGGGTGTGCTCGTTAAACACCTTTTAAAATAAGTCGATTAGTGACGCGACATGTATGACATTGGACTTTCTCAGGACCTACTTTGAAGGTGACGGGATCGAAGAACTCGTCATCCCCATTTTTGAAGAAGTTGAGCTTAATCAAGTCTCCGCTCGAGAGCTTCTTGCCAGTGACTGGGTCTGTACCGTGCAGTCGGATGAACTGTGGCGATTGGTTCAGAGTCAAGCCTCATGTAACCAGCGAGTAACGAAGCTCACAGGAATAATGGCAAGCAGCTCGTAAATTGTTCCACTGTCGGTGCATACGGGAGTTTCAAACGCCTTGAGCGTCAGAGCGCAACTGCGAACGTGCAAATGGGCGTGAGCAACTCATTTCTTCGATATCCATCGCTTTCTTTAGCAGCCTCAAGGCTTCGTAGCCCGTCGAAACCGACGACTGCCTAACCGCGATCCCTCGTGTCCCGCATCCCGAAATTCAAGACTCACCAGTCGAAAGGGAGCCTCGCAAAAGCGCCGTTCGTAGCCCTCGACTTCGCTCCTGCAGCTGACGAATGGCCGCCATCCATCCATTCTGAATGGGTGATGTAAAGCTGCGAGGTGGGGAGAAGCGCGAGGACAAGACGAGTGAGGAGTTAGCTGTGTGAGCGCTGGGACAGGTTGATCCTTCGAGCGTACCTTGTCGCTGTAAAGGAGGTGTTAGCTTCGTTGCCCGGAATGTGGTCGGGAGCGACGTTGCTTACCTGCCGTGACCCATGTTT
Source organism: Phenoliferia sp. Uapishka_3 (assembly GCA_035521515.1). Classification (NCBI taxonomy): domain Eukaryota; kingdom Fungi; phylum Basidiomycota; class Microbotryomycetes; order Kriegeriales; family Kriegeriaceae; genus Phenoliferia; species Phenoliferia sp. Uapishka_3. The sequence continues at coordinate 42,143 of JASZXU010000013.1, forward strand.
GCTTCGAGCTGGAGTGGCGGCGGGGATGCGAGTTGTTTGCGACCCTAAGAAGAGGTGTCCGTATCAAGGCTTACTCCAAAATGAGTGATAGCCTCGTGATTGACTGGTGAGGTGTTCCAAAAAGCCAAAGTTGTGGTGAGGAGGAAGTTAGCAGCTCAACCTGACGCTTGTCTTCCGACATCTCGCCCGCACGTTCTAACATCATCAAGAGGCTTTCGGTGCTTTTTCTGACCCGTGGCCGCGCTCATTGCTATGCAGGTCCGGCGCCCTGCTGTCGAAGCGCTACCCTCTCCGCGACGTCGCCCATCAATGCATCAGCACCTGAGCACCCGCCGGGCGCCGTTGACCCTTGAGCACTCTCGCCCAGCCGAATCCTCGACTCCAAACAATTGGAAGCATTCTTCTATTCAAGTAGTGGCTGGTAGCTGGCGTCTCATCGCATCTGGGCCTGAGGTGAGGATTGCAGTGAGGCTTCATCGGACGGCTGTCGCATCCCATCCTGCGCATGAAAGATAATGAATGATCACGACGGTTTCTCAAACACATTTGAAAGAAACTTGACTGCTTCCGACTTATTTAATAATGCTCTCTCCTCTTGTCTCCTCCTCAACTCTCATTGATTGACAGTGGGACCGTGCTCTCGCGTCGTCCGCGGAGCCCAACCGGCGCCTGCCTTTCTCCATCTCCACCAACCTCAAAAACCATGAAGAGACCTCACATCCGCATCTCGGACATTGGTAACTCCGCCACTCCCGAGCCCTATCCATCAACTCCACCTGTTACACCGGCCGATGGCCTCCATCCGTCCATCAACAGGCTCGGGAGCAAGGTGCAGGACCTCGGAAAAAAGACGTCCTCTAAGAAACAGGAGAAGAAGAGGATTCAGAAAGTGAGTGTGCCTCTGGGTTTCTCGGACGCATTGGGAGACTGAAGAGAGCGCCCTGCAGAGCGAAACAGCAACCTCGAGCGACGACAAGTCGACGGAGTTGACGGCGACAGATTCGAGCGTTGACAGCTCTCGAAGCTCCCCTGGGAAATTGACTATCGACGTGGTCGTTCATAATGCTCTGCAAGCATTAAAACGTCTCAATGCCGAGGAAGCAGCACTCAGGACATTCAAGAGTCTGAACGTTGACGCCGGTGGACCAGCGAAGGTCGCGGTGACGAACAAAGGCAAGGGCAAGGTACTTATAATCTTCGGCACTACATCGGAAATCATGCAGCACTGACTGGTCACTTGTCTTTCCGCGAAGGGTACTGAGAGCGTCGAAGAATCGGAAGACGTCGACGTCGAGGATGCCAAGGCGCTCAAACGGCGACGAAAAGAGGAGAGGAAGCTGAGGAGAGCGTCTGAGAAGCTCCTGCAGAAGGTGGATGCTGGGAAGATGTGAACTGGCTCTTGCTGTTGGATTTTTTGGAATGCAAAGGAGGAACCCACCTTCGAAAACGAGAAGTATGAGGTCTGAGTCGCCACGAAGATCTCGAAGGTATATTCATTGTTCCTTCTTTTCAATCTGCTCTACCCTCACGTCCTCCTCTCTCACATAAGCCTCTCCCACCCAATTCGGTCTACTCCACCTCCCCAACAAATAATTCCCACGAATGACCAACAGATCAATCGCCATCTTTATACTATCTCTCACCAAATCGACTTTGCTTCCATCTACTTCTTTCCATGCGATGCCAACTTCTCGTATCGGGACGCCGGAGAGATTTGCGAGGAGGAGTAGCTCGCAATCGAATATCCAGGCCGGGGAGTGAAGGAAAGGGTAGATGAGGGCGGCGGATGGACGAGTATGAAGCTTGAAGCTTTAAAAAAAAAGGAATGAAATAGTCTGGTCAATGATATCGGACGGGGTGGAAATAAGTAGGAAAGGGTGGCTTACCCGCATTGGGTGTCACGAATTGTTCGAATCCCCAACACGAAGAGGTACGTGTGGAATAATCGCATGAGAAGATTCCTCAAAAAAGATCTCTGTGAAAGGAAAGTCAGAAAGCAGTCAGCAGTGCTAACGCAAAACAAAGAGTCAGCCCACTGGTGACGCACTTTGACAACAGCTTCCGTTCGGACAAGATGAGCACGACTCCCTACAACGATGCCGTGGTAACCTTCCCAAATGCCTTCGGAATCGTTTCCTTTCTTTTGGGAAGTTTGGTAGATGGATTGAAACTTTTCCAATCGGTCCAGCTCTGCTTGTAAGAGTCCCAAGTCGGGAAAATGAGAGGCTCCGTCAGCGTCGGCGAAGAGGATTCGGTGGCCAGCGGCGTGCAGGATACCCTAGCAGCAATAATATCAGCTTTCGCAAGCTCAAATACTCCTGGCCACACGGACTAAATATACTCACGTGCTTTACGGACCCACCCTTGCCGCGGTTCCTCTCTAGCTTGACAACCTTGACTACACCTCTCATCTTTCTCCCGCCCTCTGTCCATTTTTTGGCCAGCTCCTCTGCAAGCTCCAGTGCAACTTCTGACGTTCCATCCTTACTTCCATCGTCGACAATAATTATCTCGTAGCTGCCCCGCTCCACCCCTCTTGGAAGTCTCCGCTGCCCCTCTCCTGTAGATTGCTCCAGTGATAGCTCCTCCAGATACCCCAATGCGTCCTTGAGCATTATGCCGAGTCGAGCTCGCTCATTGAAGGCTGGAACTACGACGGAAAGTTCTAGTGTCGCGCGAGTGGTGGTGAGTGAAGGGAGAGGGACTGGTATTTTGGGAGAGGCGGAGGTGCGGCAGGTTGACTCTGAAGGAGAAGTTACTGGCTCCAGAGGTGAGAAGACGACGAGGGAGGTGTAGGCCTGAGTCAAGAGCGTGAGAGTCAGCTTGGTGAAGATGGTTCTTGGCTGACGGACGGACAGCGGCGACGGTGAGCACGACAGCGAGCACGGCAAGCTCAGCAAACATCGGAGCACGCCTTCGTTTGCCCTTGGGGGCCTCTAGAAGCTGGCCTAGCGTGAGAGGAGATGTTTGGCGCGAAACGGGCGACGCGACTTGTCAAACCAACTCCAGGTTGCAAGTAGTTGACCGCTTGACCGGACACCCACTACATCAGCCGCCCACCCACGCAAAAAATGGGACAATCATCGAGTGCGGTTAAGATAACAACTCAGGACAGATCAATCTTGGAGTGAGCCATCTTGCAACATCGCACTCTCTGCTCCGCCAGCACCCCCACTAATCCGCGCGCAACTCCGATATAGCCTCAAACTCCAACGAGACAAGCTCAAGAAGTACCAAGTTAGAGTGCGCAAGCCACAAGTGCGTACAGCTACGATCGAGCTAACCTATGTCTCGAACGAACAAGATCCAAGCAGTGCTCAGTCGGGAGCACGACATCGCAAAGGAGGCTTTGGCAGCAGGCAATAAGGCCAAGGCGCTCACCGCCCTCCGACAACGCAAATACCAAGAGACGCTTCTCTCGCAAACCGATGGACAACTGGAAACACTGCAGAAGCTGGTAAGCGAGTTGAGGCCGGGCAGAAGCTCGCTTGGCTCCCCGGCTAATGGGCACTTTGTTTACCTCCTCAGGTGTCCAGCATAGAGTTCTCTTTGATCGAGAAGGATGTTTTGTTTGGTCTCAAACAAGGAAACGCCGTGCTCAAAGAAATTCACAAAGAAATGGACCTCGAATCTGTAGAGAAACTGATGAGCGACACGGCCGAGGGTATCGCGTACCAGAACGTACGCAGAAGTTTCCCCTTGTCCTACTCTTCATACTTTTTTCTGACCCATTCACGTTTCATGGCATTCTTTTCTGACCTACAGGAGATCGATGCCATGCTGTCGAACAAGATGTCCGCTGCCGAGGAAGAGGAGGTTCTCGAGGAACTCGCGGCGCTTCAAGCGGAGCAGGTCAAATCAAGGGTAAGCTGCAGCCCCCCGCTTTTTTTCGCCCTTACATGGCCTGATCAGATTCTTTTCCTCTACGCAGCTGCCCGATACACCACTTTTTGGTTTACCAGAACGAGCGCAGGCACCTCAAGTCGAGGAAGAGGATGCGGCCGCGGCAACGCGCCGCGAAGGCAGACAGGCCATCGCAGCCTAGTTGAATCCTGGTCTCAGTTTCCCACTGTTGTTGATATAAAGGTATCACCGGACTTTTGTATGCATTTTCGAAGTCCTCGGCATGTCGTATCAGTGCACGGATATGCGGTAAAGTGGTAGCCTTGGAAACGGGCGCTCGCGCGCATCTCTGTCTCTGCCCACCCTTCTCACATCACATCGATGGGCCTTCCTCCCACCTCATCTCAAACCAAGTCACTAACAAATCTCACGCTCTTTGCTTACCTTTGCCGTCCTCACACCATGTCACGCAACCCGCATGCGATTCCCGGGGCGCATCTTGGCGAAGCGTTTCAGGATTCGACGAACTCCACTCCGCAGACCCAAGCTGCGACCTCATCAGCCTTCCTAACGCCTACTCCACCATACTACTACCGTTCAGATCCCCAAGTTCGTCCCCGCCTCTACCTCTCCGACGCCACTGGCGGCTCTCCAGTCCAGGGAACTTCGTACCACCTCGCGGGACAAATCCAACATCCGTACGCTCACGAGCCTCCTTCGACGGCGAATTCATGGCCAGGGGATCTGGGAGGAGTAGGAAGGTCGCCAATGGCATCTTGGAGCGCCGGACCGTCGTCGGATGTATTCTACGATAGTCAACAAGACGTCCTTCCCAGCTCGGGGCCGATACGCCGGTCGCACTCGCTCACTTCAGGGACTCATTCCACCTCGACAACGATCATCAACCCTCGCTCTCCCGAGTCGTCTTCAAGGGATGAGCTTTCCGCACAGCTCGCACAACAGGCCCAGCATGACAAGAAGCGTCGAGTGAGTCTGTGTGCGCGACTTTTCGGGGCGCCGACCCTCCTCATTACCTTACTTCCTCCAAATCTCCGTAAAGCTGATGAATCTCTTCTCCCTCTTCATCTTTTTCCCACTTTTCGGAATTGATTTGACTAGAGCGCCGAGTCGTCGCAGCGGCACCGCGAGAAGCGTCGCCAACTTGAGCGCGAAAAGGACGCTCGACTCGAATTTTTGGAGCGGAAGGTTTATCAGTTGGAAAGCGAGCTTAAGAGAGCTGGAGGGTCGCCTGGCAACTTCCAGCCCATTTCTGAGGCGACCGAGTCATTGGTGGCGAGTCTACGGCAGGAAAACTACGAGCTTCGCCAGGCTTTGCAGATGAAGTCGGAGGCCGATGGGAGCGAGGTGCGTTGCAGCTTGTGATCGTTCTAGGACGTGCTGACTATTATAGTCAAATTTGAAGGACAATGCTTCCGGAAGCTCGGAATCCCCATCCATCAGTCCAGCTCCAAGTCAGTTAGGGCACCATCAGACGTCCGAGGCGCCACTTCGTCCACCAAATTCATCCTTCTCCGCTCTAGCTCGTCAACGACTTTCCCTCGCACCACAACTTCTTCTCAGATCTCCAGAATCGGAGAGATACGAAGATGTGATGGATACTGGTGAATATGCTCCGCGCTTTGCATCTACCTCTCATGGTCCCCAACCACCCACTCCGAACTCGGCTGGCCAAAGTGGTTCAGTCTGACATCAGTATTTGTAGGAATTCGTACCATCACCTCCTTTCGCTTCAGCACCACAGACACTAGTGTAGCTTGTCTTCATTCGTATTTTTTCGCATCGGTTATGCGCCCCATTTTGTGCTCGCTTGAGTTGGTCTGGGTAACCATCTGTCTGGCTGCCCTTCGTTCCTTCCCTTCCTGTCTGTCAAAGCAGCATACTCATCCACACAGCCTCTCCGGTCTATGCGTACCGAAGTGCAAACTGACGTGCGAGCTTGGGGGTGTACAGATCGCAGTCCAGAGCAAAGCACCTTCAGGCTCGGCGATATCTGTTGGGAAGTAAATAATTTCGAAAGGATACAACAGGTTTCTAAACAAACTACAACAACTTTTAATCCTGGTACCCACGTCGACTCGGCAGAATGCGCTCCAAGAAATTCCCCACCTCGGTCAGCTCGACCGGAAAATAGGTATGTTGCAACGACGGGTATGAGTGGAACTCGACTCCTGTGAGACCCAAACCACCGAGGTTATCTGTATTTGGTGTCGCCGATTGGAGTAATGAGACGGACTCGACCGCATCGCCGTGCCTGTGAGTCGTGTACGTTAGCCTTGCTCGTGTTGGTTAAAGAAAGGTTATGTAGCGTACAGCAGGTAGGGATCTGCCTGACCGTGACCCCAGAAGACAGGCACACTAGTCCTTCCCAGGCCTTCAATGAGCTGCAAAGGAACAGATTGATTTAACGTCAAGCTGAGACGAGCTGAATACGAGAACGTACGCTTTTGAAAGTTTTACGAAGCGGCATGTAGCCAGAAAGCACTACTACACCTGCCAAGCGGTCCCTGGCCGTCAAGCCAGTGAGGAGGGCCATCACGCCGCCTTGCGAGAAGCCCGCCAGAACAATACGACTGCTGGCCCACTCCCGTTCCGCCGGAGTCCCGATCTCTCCGTCGTGCACTTCGAAAAGTCCCGCCTTAGTCACAGGCCTTTCTCGCTCAGGAAGTGAGGAGATTCCGCCTCGACTTCGCAAGTTCAAGATTAAAACGCTTCGCTCCGCGACGATGATTGAGTTGATCAGGCGCGCAGACGAGTAAAGATGTATCGGATCCTCATCCTTTGCGTTCACGTAGGGGAAGGCATGCATGTCGAACCATGCGGGGCGAGATTCGTTGTTCCGAACCGAGATCTCCATGTCCGGACTATAGTGTGCTTCGCGTCAGAGATGCTAGAAGCGTCTAAAGGAACTGTAACATACGCTTGTGGCATTACCCACCGGATAGTCGGGAGTCGAGATCCCAAGTAGGATGCGAGTGGTCCATCCCAAGCTGATTGCGAGAGTCCCTGCAAAATTGAAAACATCAGCTCAGAGCGATCGAAGTACAGACGTCCCCCTTCAACGCACATGTAGGTAGATAACAGTCGCCTCATGACTGCTTCCCCCTTTCTGTGTCGTAACCTGCGTTTTCGACTGCAGCTCGGTGGCTCCCCATAGTTCCTTCTCCCGGAAACGTTCGGCTTCTGTTTTGACCTTCGCAGCAGGCGACGGCACTGCCACTGCAGCCAACGTCGCCGAAGCTGATGCAGATTCCTTCGGCGGTGGACCATCCTCGCGACCCACCCGAACATTGGTGAGAGAGCTGAGCCCAGGGAAAGCTTCAATGTCGAAGGAGGGTACAATCGCTGGGAACATCCAATTCGCGACCAAGACGGCAACGACTGCTACAACAGAAAGCTGGAGGACCGCCTTGCGCAGCTTCCTAGACATTGTCATTGCTGAACCGTCGGTCCCATCTAGTAAAGCGAGTGCAGTGGACTGTCTCCGCCGAGGTGTGTTGTCGCTGAATCGCCGAAAGCTGCCCTGCCGTGGCGGACCGTCACCGAGCACGCCTGGCAGCATGGCAGTAGTGGAAGCTCCGAGTTGAGCGACCCATGGCCAGCGAGACTTTGTCTTCTCCCGGTCCCGGGAAGAAGGTGACTTCATCATGAAGTTGGGGAGATATCGGGTGAAGATGGAAGTAGAGGGCCGACGAACGTCGGTGCTGGACTGGGTTTGTCGTGCAGATGAGCGACGTCGTTGAGCGAGGGTGAGGATGGTGTGATCCGGATTCAAGAGACTAGATTGTGGAGATGGGCTGTCGGTGTCGAGGTGATAAACGCGGGTGGTGTCTTGAGTCGCGAGTGCCGATGCCTCCAGAGGTAGTAGGGCTCCAGTAGAGTCCTCCTCGTATAGAGCTTTCAGTTTTGCTGGTGGAGTGACTGGTATGGGCGCTTGAGACGGGCGGCGGCGAGCTCCCGGGGCGGTAAAAGGTGCTGTTGCGAGTGAAGGTGCGCCGCTGAGAAGAGGTGCCGCGAGGTCGACACTCGAACAAGCTTCCAATGATAGGCCTCCGACAGTGACGAGGGGTGTCGCCAACCAAAGGGTGGGTATCGCTAACGCGTCGATGTGAATAGGCGATGTTTCGGCAGGATTTGGGTGCGTGGCTTGAAGGGAGTTGGAGAGACCTGTCATCGACTCTCGCGGCGCGTCTCAGTCTTTGCACTCTCCTTCCGCAACGAAAGAGATCAAGTTTCCCGGATAGATAGGACAATAGACAACACTGCACAAACAATTTGCCAAAGGGACTCTCTTTCATGCGAGACATTTTTGCGCCTAGACGATTCATACCCGGGCGCTTTCGAAGAGCCCAGGCAGCAGCGCTTTTGTGCTGCGCACTCGGAACTCCGGTTTTTGCTTCTCACGAGAAACGAGAGTCAAACCTTTAGAGAGACGCGAACAGCCGACAGTGACACCAACTATATACATCGCTTGAGAATTCGCTAGATGATGCTGATTTGTTGGTGAACTGCCGTGCCCATCGTCCCGACCCACCGGCGTCGAAGGAGAGTTGGCGTTGGACGACGAACACTTCGCCAACAAATCTCTGTATTGGTCCTAGACTTCAAAAAATACTCTGAGGGCCCCCGGAATACAAAGCAGGACACCTGCAGATCCAATCGAAGCCTCACCATCAATACAAATTCAAAGGGAGCGAAGCCAGCAAAAGTCCTCAAAAACATCAGGCTCGATGTCTCCCATGGGTTTAGGCGAATCCCTTCGTGTATTGAGCCCTACAGCTTGAAGTTTTCTTATTTGAAGAAGACGCTCCATCGCGAGAAATTCATCCCAGCCACGCAAGAGCCACGGCTGCGAAGTCTCAACGATGGACAATTTATACATCAATCCATTCCATTCTCTTATTCAGCAAGCACAAATCTATATACAACCTAATGCAAACTCAGCGTGTTCATCCCTACCTTCGCGTCAAGTTACGTTTGCTGTAATCAATTAATCGCGTTGACTCATCGCAGGCGTTCGCAGGCGTCGAGATTCAAGGCAACTGAGGTTGTCCAGAGCTCCCCAGCATCCTATGATTCAGAGACGTGAAAGCAAGTAAACCGGCTTGGAGTTGGAGTTGGTTGGAGAGGGAACGCAGGAACACGGCCACTCGAAGGGGAGGGCGGTCGCACACGACGTCATCCGCTTTCGCTGGATCCAGACGTCACGCGCCACCAGGATAAAAGCCAGTGTCGCTTCCCTCTTTCCTTCCCACCATAACCCCCAAGTTCACACTATCCAACCATGTCATCAGTCGCCCAGTCAGTGCTTATTTTTCAAACATCGCGCAGCTGCATCCATCTGACCTCCCACCTCTCGCAATCAGCGCCGAAGCCCACCAGCAAGACGGCGATCAAACCCAAACTTCCGGACCCGAACCAACACGATTCGAGGAGGGAGTAGAGAACTCGCACATTGCGAACGATTCAAAGGACCAGAGGAGTATCGCTAACAAGGTAGGTCATCGGGATGAGGCTTCGGCGGTTTGCTAGCGGGGCGCTGCTGACGTGCTTCACTTGTTTTTTCTAATAGCTTGCCGCAGCGGAAGCAAGCGAGAAAGCCGAGAAGGAGGCTGAGGAGCACAAGTTGAGGCCAACTGAGATTGCTGAATCGGTGAGCTTTGATCTTGTGTTGTCAACGTCAGGCTGGGACGATACTGACATATCTTCCTGCCGATTTTTTCGGCCACTTTTTTTCTTCAGCATGGCAACAAACCATCACGAGGAGCCAAGATCGACCAGCGGATCGAGGACGAGGAGCGCGAGGAGCTGGAGAGAAAGGGAAAGGCATAATATGCTGACTTTGCGTGAGAGATGAGGCATGTGATGAAAAGTACAAAGTTGCCATGTCGACATTTGACGTTGCTCAGGCTTGTTGGAGTCAGGAACGCTACTTTCAGCAACAGAAGTCGACTTCTGTTGCCAAGTCGACTTCTATTGCTGGGAGTTTTCTGAGTGATGTTGTGGGGGCGCCAGACACACACCTGAGCGAGTGGAAACAATTTCGCTGGGTCTATCTTATCATCCCATACTGCTCATCGACCTTCAAATATCCGTAGTAAACTGGATTCGTTGAAGAAGACGTCGCTCGCGCCATCCGTCGCACGCAAGGTTGGCTGGCTCCGGGATATGATAGGCTCTCTGCCTTGCGAAAACCCACATCTACGTCGTAACACGAAGGCTTCGATGAAAGTTGTGTCGGAAGTGTGCAGGCCTGAGCAACTGCAGCATTCTCATGCCCTTCAGCGGGGCTTGGCAGCGCTTCGCTCGGTGCAAGGGAAGCTGAGGAAGAAGAAAAATTGTCGTGCACGTTCACGTTGACGTCCAGAGCTGTTGGGAAGCCAGTAGGTTGTAGCTGATTGTCGCGAAATGTTGAATTTGACGCGTGGGATATGGAGTTGGCGACTCGTGACGAATTGAAGGAAGTTGACCGAAGCGAATCGAGAATAGTTGGGGGTCGAAGCTTCAAGGCGAGGGGAGAAACGGCGGAAGATGGTGAAATGACAAGACTATATCACCACTGGATGAAGCGGGAATTCGACTGGAAGCCGCGAGCTGACGTTGGAAATGAAGGAGGACAGGATGAAAGGCGGGTCAATCACATTCTTGGAGAAACAGGATGATGAGGGTGTGGGGAGCGGGTGTGACAGATACCCTTTTCTGGTTGAGCGTCAAGGCCGTAGTGGCCTCTTGAACTTGAGCAACACAATTTGAATGAAGTAAAAAGAGTATGTGCGGTGGGAGGAACTGCCGAAAACAGCCACGCAAATCGACCGGAAGCTCGGGAAGTTGAAAGGTTCCAAGCTAGGGGCTGCAGAACGACGTACCTTTCTCCCGATTTCCCTCCTCTCATTTCGGTCGAAGTAATTGCAGAGTTCTTTCTTCCTCACGTTTCTTCCTCAGCTGTCGGATTACTCTTGGAGGCACCCATATTCCTTTTAAGAGGCTACAGGACACTCTTCCCAACCCTCTCCCTCTCACACATCCGCCTTCCTCAACCTGCATTCGCCCTCCCAACGCCCAATCCTGACACGTTCCCTCGACGCAACAAGGACGCGCCCTCTCTCGTCGCTCTCTACAGCCAATACCGCTACGCAAGACAACATCCGCCGTCACTCGCCAAGAGAAAGCCTCAGGCTCTTCGCGCCTTGCTTTTGAACGATGCCGTTGCTGAAGCGACGACCCGTTCCTCTTATTCCTCTGCCGGACTGCGAGTCTCTGGCTGACGACGTCGAAGTCTTCTTTCTCAAGGCAACTGGCGAGATCTTCCTTGAATACGAGTAAGCGAACCTCTTCATTCCGCCCCACTCGCGCGCCGTCCCGCGCCCACTCGGGCTTCCATTCACGTACCGAAACTGACTTGCTTCTTCCCCGCTCTCGTCAATCTTCCAACTTCCTTTCGCACCCGCGCATTCGCATCTTTCTACGACACCAGAGGTTACGCAAACCGCCTTTCGTACCTCCTCAACCGCATATTTCAATGCGAGTTCTCCGGCAAGACCAACCTCGACTACTTCTCCGCCCTCGAATCGGAGAAAGTCGAGTCCCGCATCGTCAGGGAGCGTTTCCCGGACGAGCTCAAGGGTCGAGTGCTGCATTCTGTCCAGTTCCGTAAGTCCTCGCCCTCTCTTCGCATGCGTGCAAGACGCGGCGAATGCGTCCTGGTTGTCACGCGTGATATCGGTAACCGCGTCGAGCGCAATTTTCTTCAGACTGATCCTCCTCCTTATACAGAGGTCATGGGTCGCCTTGACGCTATCATCGACTTGGTCTTTGAGCGCTACAAGGACCGCTACTTCAGCGGAGAGAAGATCTTTGTCGACCTCGCAGGTGACAAGTCAGTCCTACTTTTCATATTTTTGGCGTGCGCATCCGCTCATTCAATCTCTCCCAGATACTTTGCTCGGATTTCAAAAGTCTTCCCACCGCAAGCTGTTCGCACCCTTGCGCGCGCTTCGCTCGAGGCAAACCCCACAACAGAGACACCTTCCCACTCTCCTTCATCCGCACCTTCCACCTCTGCCGCTCCTATTCAAGCACCCGCCATCGACGATTACACCAGCTTCGCGCACAAGCTTGGGACGGACCTGAACGTCAGCCCTGCTGAGGCGAAACGAGACGATGACCCAGAAGAGTACCTCTACACGGTACAACTTATGGACGAGGAGCACAAATTTGAGGGAAGCTTCATGGAGGTCAAAGCAAAGGCACTCAGGTATATTTACATTTCTATCCCCCTCCCCAGCAGGCCTGTGACCTGAAACCTTGTAGCCTCAAAACTCACCTTTCCCATTCTCCCTAGTCGTGATCGTCTCGCATTCTCCAAGTCCATCCTCAAGCGGTACATCCGTGAATGCGTTCACCGCGACGCCCTAATTGGCAGCCCTTGGATCGTCAAGCCGGCTATCGCTCTTCAGTTTGGCATCCCCCAGGCACAATCCGCTGCCGGCGTCGAACGTAACAAGCAAATTCGTGAAGGAAAGCTTGCCAAACGGCGCAAGGCTGTAAGTGCCCGACTCCAATCTTTCCTCCCGTTCGTTGAACTCATGAACCTCCTGCCTTCAGCCCAAAGACGATGAAGCGACCCCTGGTGGTCCGGCAGTCAAGAAACGCAAGACTGCTGGCAAAGGTGCGGCTGGTGATCTCAAAGAAAATACTATGAGCGTTGACATGTGGTCCCCAATACAGACGACGCAAGCAGCCGAGGAGGTGGAACGCCCGCACCGGATCGCAAGCCAGTCCTCGAGCACAAGAAGCCCGTCAAGTACCCGATCGAAGATCTCGAACTTGACCCCATGTCCATCCATGATGGACGTATACTTCGCCGCGTGAACGCCGAAATTCCTCCTCTACCTCCGAAACCCACGCCAAGTCGCGACCTTCTCGTTCCGAACGAGCTCTTTGACACGTTCATTGGCACTTGGAATTTCCTCAATGTCTTTGCGTACGGTTCTTCTTAAGTGTGTGACTTTGGGATCTTTCCTGACTTTTAGTCTACAGCGTCCCGCTCTCCCTCACCAACTTCTCCCTCGACGATCTCGCCGGAGCACTCCACCACAAGACTCTCGACCCTCGCTGTACCCTCCTTGCCGAAATTCACGGAAGCCTCACCAACATAATCGGCTCTGACCCATCTCGTGTCTTTGGCGCCACTAATACTCAAGATTTCTCCGTCACTCTGTGGGAGAGGGAAAGGACCTACGGCGTCACCCTTAGTGGAAAGAAGGTTGGCGGGAGTGCGGATGGAGTCGAGGGAGATGCCGAAGTGGAGTCTGCGGACGCAGAGTTCGACGCATTGGTGAGGAAGGGAATCTCGCATTCGAAGAGGTGGGATCGCACGGCCAAGCTGAAGAATGCGGATGGGAGGACAGGGTGGGAGCGGCATACGATTGGTGCTCTGTGCCAGGTATGCCTTCCTCTCTTGAATTTTGACGCGAAGGAGCAGGCGCTGACCACTTGCTTCCAACAGCGCGGCGGACCGACTCACATTGAATCGTTACCAAAAATTCTGCGCCACCTCTTCTCTGGCGCAGATCTTACTGCTCCCATGGCACGATTCGCTTCTGCCGCCAACGCTCCACCTAAAGCTCCATCGGTCGCCCCATCCGAAGATGTCGTGCCGGAGAGTCCACCGCCCGAAGACGACGAGCACGACGAGTTGGCAGAGGATGATGGCGACGACGATTACAAGCCTCCGCCGAAGCCTAAACCCAAGGCTGAACCAGAACCGATCCCCGAACCCGAGGAGGAGCCTGAGCCAGAGCCGGAGGAGGACGATGGCACTGTCGACTCATCGAACCCGGAGTTGGCGTACCTCTCTCTCGAGATCGGAGACAAGCTCGCTATTCTGGAGTATCTGTGCACCTTGGTCCTTGGGAGCAAGATCGTTCGACACTACATCGACGATAGCGAGACGCAGCTTACGGAATACCGCAAGCAGCGCGCCGATGTCAACAAGGAGCGCAAGGCTTTGTGAGTCGCTCACCTGCACCGCGCCCAAAAAGAACTGGACAGCTGACCTCTGAATTGACTTCTGCAGGATCGAGCAGAAACAGGTTCTGGATGCCCGTCCTGGCAAGGGGGAACCTCATGAGTCTACTCCTGGTCCATCAAATGGTGACGTCTCCATGGACGACGCCGCCCACGCCAGCTCTCAGAACGGGAACATGAACGGCAATGGGAATGGACATGCGGCACTCACCACTTCTGACGCACCGGAACCGGATCAAGACGACGAAGAGGACCAACTCGCGGATGACGACGGGATGGACGACGACGCCGCTTCGGAAGGCGGCACGTCGGTTGCTGCTTCGGAGGCCTCTGGTGCTCCTACTGCGCGCCGTACGGCGCAGGAAGACAAGAACCTCGGGCGGCAAGCGATTGAGACGGCGAGGAATGTCGAGCAAGCAAAGGTGCGACAGGAAGCGAAGGTCAAGACGGCTGGTCGCAAAGAGACCGACAAGGCTCGAACAGACCTCGAAGAAGCTTTCCATCAAAACAGCAAGAGGGACGATGTTGTCGAGCGCCAGTTCAGACGCTTCCAGGGCGTCACTCGCTGTCGCCCTCTTGGACGCGACCGCTTCTTCAACCGTTACTGGTGGTTCGACGGGATCGGAGGAATGAACCTCATTGGACAGGGGAACGCTATCCTGTACGGGACTGGACGGCTGTTTATCCAGGGGCCAACGCAAGAAGACTGGGACTTTGTGTGCCGAAAGGCGAGCTCGCCGGAAGAGATGGAGGAGAGGCGTGCGCGCGAAGATGTCGATCCTGCCTCGACGCTTGGACTCAATGAATGGGCTTTTTACGAAGAAGAAGAAGAGGTACGTTTTCGTGACATTACTCTTACACAGATTCCATGAGCACTTACTTTTTTGGTGTACAGGTCGACGCGCTGCTCGGTTGGCTCAACAGCAAGGGCGCGAGGGAGTTTTCACTCAAGAACGCTCTAGCTAAGTGGCGTGGCTACATCTTGGCCGGCTCCCGTCGACGACAAGCCGTTCGTCTCACCTTCGAATTTCTGGCATTTGCGCGCCGAACTAACGTAATCTTTTCGCCACAGGACACCTCGGCACCTTATAAACCTCTCGACGCACGACGGAGCACAAGGAGAGTTCCTGATTCGGAACGAGTGGAGGGATACCTACATTATGTGAATAAACTGGCGAAGATCTAATTCGCGAATATTGCCCAGCATGTCTTGCTTTCCCCCCTATTGCTGTGTAGTACACCCTCTTCGCGGAATCTTGAAAACCTTTTCCTGTGACGTTGTTAACGAACTTTCATCACGATTTGCGAAACTTTGAAAGATGCCAAAGAAAGCCAAATACCAAATTTCAAGCTCGCAGTCGAATACACCAAGTTTACTTCGCCTCGGCCTTCAAAGCGCGGCCGACGAGTTCGACTCCTCCAAAACCACTCGACCGCGTAGATGTTTAAATCTGCTGGCGCGAAGAAGGCCATTGACTTGGTCGACTTCACACAGGTCCTGAGGGACCCCAACTGTTTCCAGCTCGGTCATTTGACGGACCTTGGCCTTGGCTCAGAAGTTTCAGCGCACGCGTTCGGTTTGTGGTTTCATTTGTCTCGTGATAGTAACCCGACTCTAATAACCCAGCTCGTCCAACAGATCCGGTCCAGAGCCTGCTCGCCGTCGGGACGAACGCTGGTGGCCTGTTTGTGCTCGGTGGTCCCGGAGTGGAGCTGCGATGGGATCTGGGACGAGGTGCTTTGAAGATCAAGCATCTGGCGTTCCGATGTGGCTCAGGCTTTCTTGCTGTCGTTGGTGCGTCCTGGTAGCTTGGCGGATGGGTGGAGAGGAGCTAATCAATGCGACGCCGCCCCTCCAGACGCCAAGGATACGCTCAGCGTCTACGACCTTTCCCGAATTGAGAGAGGAAAGCCTGTTCGCGACTCTTCCCTTTCCATGCGCTCCTCAGTCACGTGCGTTCACATGCTACTTCGCGCATACCGCCGGTCCGTGAGACTCACCCCACTTTCGCAACCTCAGATGTCTTGAGGCGTCTGCCGCCCACGCTTTTCTTTTCTTGGGGTGTCAAGACGGGACAGTAGACGTCTTTGATCTGGACCGTGGTGTTCTCGCACCGCAAGCCCGCATCCCAAACCTTTGGCTCGCTCAAGATGAAATCTTGAGACGTAGTGGCGCACCAGATGCGCCTTCATCCCGCCACATGTAAGTTCGTTCGAGGTTTGAACTGATTAACTCATATTATCCCTTCAGTCCAGTTTGTGTCGACATCAAGGCTCACCCACTCGACGTCAACTTGCTTCTGATTGCTTACGGAGGTTCGCGATTCAATATGCCAGGGCGCCCTTCAGAATCCTGACCACTCTCTGTCAGGTGGAGTGAGTCTCTGGAACATATCCAATCGACAAGCGGAGATGTCCTGGGAGTTTGTTGTACCGCCGGGAGCTCCTGGGGGTGGTAACGATCTTGAAGACATGCTTTTCTCGGAAAGACGAGCCGGTGTCACTTGCCTCGCCTGGAGACCGGACGGTAAGCTTTTCTTGTTCTTGATATTCGAAACCTTCCTTGACCAATACTACTCTGTGTATAGGCCTCATGTTCGCGGCTGGACATGTTGACGGCTGTATTTCTTTCGCGTGTGTTTCGGATGAGAACCTCATCGCGATGCGCACGATGGAGCGGTCGGATGTCAACCACGCCACGGAGGAAGACATGTTTGGCTGGAGTGCGCAAGGAGAGGCAGGACACCGTCAACCTGCTAACAGGGAGCCCATATTTCGCCTCGCGTGGTCTGGGTTTCCGCTTGAGACAATCATCGACAAGTGGACGACTGGATCCGCCCCGACATCCCCTGTTGCTCCCTCTCCAACTTCGCCTTCGCCGTCTACCCCATCTTTCCACTCCCGAGCGATACCAACTGAGAAGACACATCCAAATGGAGGAACCGTCTTGACGATTCTAGGAGGCCTCCTTCCGCAAGATCCAACAGGCGTGCATCTGTTCGAGCTCCCGCCTTACGTCAGCCCTTCTGGTTCTACCGTTTCCTCAACTGGAAATATACCAGCCGCTCTCCGCCAGGCCCTCAAGGATTCTATTCAACCCATCCAACACAACCTTTACCCGACCCCCGCTCCTCCTGAAGACTTTCTTCTCTTCCCGCGACAATCTCCCCATTTTGGCTTGGCTTTCGACCCGACGGCCATTCTCATCACGACGGGTCTCGACTCTTCTCTCGCCGTCCTCGCCGCAGCCCATTCAGCCCGAGGGATGGAAGCCTGGACGTTCCCACCTACCAATTCGCGGCTTCCGCGTCCCCTTCAGCTCCCTCCAGCCTTGTCGTTCTCCGGGCCCGGCACTTGCTCCTCGTCGCGACTCTTCAACATTTCAACTCCTGGATACCAACGCCTCCTTCACCAGCTTTTTTCCATTACCGATGCGCCTCTGCACCTTCCCCTCCGTGGGGGCAAGGCCAATTATGCGCCCCGCCACAATCGTCCGACTCAAAATCCCACCCGAGAAGGCTCGCATCAGCCTCGCATTTTGGTTACGCTCCACGTTGACCTCTCTGTTCGCTTTTGGGACGTGTCGGACGGCGTTTTGTTGGGTGGGGAGACCGGCGCATTTGATGACGACTTTCCAAGACCGTTGGACCACCTCACCATCAACGTTCGAGACGTCTTGAGGAACTCAGCAGCTAAGGAACTCGAAGCCAGTCGGATGTTCAAGGAGAGACCATGGGAATTGGAGCTCAACCAGGTTGACATAGCGACGGAAACCTTGGAGGTTGCGTTGACGATTTCGACAGGCGAAGTTCTGGTGTTCAGGTGAGTCGTATGATTTCTTGTGAGAATTAACCTCAAGCGCCTCACTTCGATAATTTAGGCACGCTTACGGCGATCGTGGAATGTCGGGCTACCAGGCTGAGGTCGGCTATGAGCATGTCGCAGAGGAGGCCAACGACGCCGTGGCTGACGCTCTCAGAGACTTGTCGATGGACAACATTCCCGACGCTGTCCCTGCGCACCCTTCACACTTTTACCCCCAAATTCCCTCTCCGACACCATCCCGTTCCCCTTCGCGTTCGCGAACTGGATCAGTGTCCCTTCACCATCGCCTCACCCTTGGAAGGGGTCGTCGAAAGTCGGTCGGCGAAAAGTCCGCCATGTCGCTAGAACCGGAACCCGACGTCCAGGACCAACATGTCGATCTGTCTCTGGTCCTCCCCCTGCGTCCATACATCGATGGCTTCCGACCTGTCGCGGCCTTCAATATGCAGCCAGCACGAAAATCCCTGGTCAAACTAAGCGACGTCGGATTCCTCGCAGCATCATCTGGAGCCGCCTTGATTATTGTCGACATGAGGGGCCCGGAAGTTCTCTTCTATGAGTCTGGATCCGAGAGTGGAAAGGGGAAGGGAAGGGCCCGAGACTCATCTCCGATTACGAGCCTCACTTGGGCGATCTGCGCTATTGGTGAAGGTACTTTGTTCATGTTTTCACGCTTCTGGCCTTAGTTGACAAGAGTTTTTCATTGAAAAGATCACGACCGAACACCTCGCCTCATCGTCGTGCAAGAGTCTGGCTACACTCGCGTCTTTGAGCTCTCGCAAGTTGCGGGCTCTTGGCTGTTGACGGATAAAGTCGCAACTTTTCACCACGACTCCATGGGAGGCGCCTTCAGTACGTTCGTCGTCGACAAACTTGGTGCAGCTGCAGTTGCGACTCCTGGCAACCTCTCGTCCGCTCTTTCGCATCAGACCAACTTTAGTCAAGCAGAGGTCGATGCGAAGGGCGCTCTCACTTCCGTTCTCGTCTCGGTCTCGCCGACTGCTGTTTCGGTTTACTTTAATGTGGACGGACCTCGCACAGCTATCTTTGAGGGCGCAGGATTCGTCAGTGCTTCGTTGACGGTCCGATTAGGCTGCCCCGTCCTTGTTGTCGTTGGCAGGAATAAGAACGTCACCGTCCTGAGCTTGCCCGACTTGTCACAAGTGACCAGGATGACTTCTCAAGCAGAAATCCAGTGAGCTGTGTCCTGCGTCTTACTCAGCTTGCGACACTAATACCTTTTTGAAGCTCTGACATCGGCGAAGTTTCTATCTCGCGAGACGGCGACTTCGTGCAGGTCATCGATCCATTCCACATTCGACTTCATACCATCTTCGACGTCGGTCGACCTGCCTTCCCACCTAACATCGTAGCCCATCGCAGAGAAATTCCCGTCCCACCTCAGCTCACCTTAACGACGAACGTCACTTCAACTTTCACAAACCTCTTTGGTGGCAAGCGAGTATAGTTAGTGCCTCGCTCAGAGTTGCTGATTTGCTGGCTCTGACGTTGTGAACGATCATTTTAGTGGACCTGGAGAGATTGAAGCAGCCTGTGAGTTTGAACATCCAGAGCACCACTCAAATTTGGTCTAAGTCAAATTCTTCCGAAGTGGGCGGCCCTAATCGTCCACCACCGAAGCCACGAACGGTCGCAATCCCACACGCCCATGTTCGACAAGCGCCTGGTGGACCTCCCTCACCCAGGGTATACGTACAGAGCGCATTGGACAGCACGACTGGTATGCTTGCGCGAACGACTGAGGCACTACAGGAGCGTGGCGAGTATCTGGGCAGTTTGCAACAGCGCTTGGGAAGCGTGAGCATTCAACATTCACTTCCTCAGTGAAACTCAACCCTGACACACTCGAATATGTGTCCAGATGGCAGACGATGCGGCAAAATTCGCCAAGGACTCGTCAAAGATGGCGAAGCAGCAAGCAGCTCAGGCGACTCTGAAGGTTCGTCTCGTTGCCGAGAGTGGACCGCACAGATCGGTTTTGACCGTTCAAGTATCTTTATGTAACAGAATAGCATCGCGGGATACTTTGCAAAGTGAGACGGTCTTGCTGAAATCAGGATGATCGTTTGCTGACCTCATCCTTTCTCTTCCAGATTCTAATCTCCCTCGACTGGTCGAGGTTTGTATATATATACGTACATACCATTTCTCTTTGATATCCAGTCACATAGTTCATGTTCACTTCTCCTGTTTCCCCCTCTTTTCGCGGAAGGTCGTGCGGTAAGGGGCATCCTCGTGGGGCACAACTTTGCGCTTTAGTGACCAGTATGATTCTTCGCCCAAAGCCACTCATTTTGTTTGTGCTTTATCACTGTGGAGAAAATTGATTCGTTCGGCTTCCGCAGGACACGACCGTTCGCGTCTGCAGTCGCAATGCATTCAAGTTCCTGGCTCGGCGCAACGAGGGATGTCAAGTTTGCTCAACGCGAGCAGGGATTTTCAATTCAAGGCTAGCTGTGTCGAAGGTACGTTACTGTCTCCATTGCCCGGGAGAAAATTCCGTCGTTTTCATCAAGTCCTTGAGCGTCCCCATCCCCATCACCATCCGTCCAAACTCGTTCCGTCCCAAGCCCTTTCATATGTGCTCAATACGGCCTGATTCTCAAAGTCTAGTCACCTATCGCTCACAGTCAGCCAGGCAAGGCAACTCACCATCTGCGAAACCGCGGGCTGCCCTTGCGTGCGAGACTTCGTTCACTTCGAGAGCGCGACGTGCGCCCGCATACGCCGTGATCGTCCCTGCGGAGAACATTGTGAGACTATCACTCACATATTAAAAGATATCTCAAGTCACCATCAGCAGCACCACTAGCAGCGTTCACGTCTGAGAAGTCATTCGTAGCCCCTGACGCGACGACGTTCGAAGTGCCAACCTAATTCGCGAACCTGGATCAGTATGATCGATATAGGATGGTTGAAGCGATGCTCACATCAACTACTGGGCTGGTACCAGTTTGTCTCTTGGCCAATCCTGGGTAGAAAGGGATGGAACCGATAGCGCCAGCAGGTGAAGGCGAACGCTTGGCTTCTTTCGCAAATTCGAGGCTGTTCGAAAGGGGGGGTTTTCATCAGCTACTACTTGACGGGTGGTGAAGAAAGTTTTTGAGACGAACGCAGAAGAGAAGGTCAAAAGAGAGAGCACGATCAGAGTGAAGAAGGCGCGAGTCATATTGGGCGACTCGGTGGCGGCGGAAGGGGATTAGAAGAATGTCGAGCCTGCGACTGGATGCAGGAAAAAGAGGTGATAGAGAGTGAGAAGAGACTAAAGGGAGAGAAGGAGCTCAAGGCCGAGATGATTTTGAGTACGCAATCATAGCGAGGATTGTCACCTCATCGCGTACCCTGGCGACGAGCTTCCGACGTCGTTGGTGCGTAGCGACAGCCAAGGGACATAGGCGGTTGTCATGGAGAAACCTCCAGCCCCTACAGGAGTATCTTCACTATAGGACCGATCGATCTTGTCGGAACACTGTTAAGGAGGAGAACAATATTGGAAGAACGGGCGTGCTTGACGAGTTGTGTCCCTCACTTGCCGAGTCTCGGGGCTGCAGAGATTGTTACGCGTGAGCACTATTCAACGAAACACACAGTACCGGGCTTAGATTGATAACCAGGGACTAGATCAAGACTACGTTAGCTATAAGCGTGTGAGCTGGTGCTTTAGTTGTCAATTCTCGCCGCACCATCTGGTGGCGAGTCGACCAGACGTCGAGCAACATCGGACAAGTAGGAAAAATCTTGGATCTCCGACCAGCAATCATGTATAGTCCTCAGGGCGCATAAAATCCACTTTCGAATTACAACACCTCATCGAATGGGGTACATAGTAAGTCGCTGTGAAGTTTGTTCGCAATGCAAAGAGAAAAAAGGATTCAATCCATTTCTATGGGGAAGAATGGACCGACCGTTCTCGACGACTGCAGGATTCGAACCTACGCGGGCAGAGCCCAATAGCTGTCAATCCACACGAACAATCTAAGATATGTTCGCGCTCTATATCATTCTAGGCTATCGCCGTAACCACTTGGCTAAGTCGCCGCATGACTTTACCTCCGAGTAGCCCCACTAAGTCGCACTAAGTTCCTCATTTCACTCCAAAGACCAAACCCGACGTCCAAGATACATAGTCTGGCATCACAAATCATAAATGTGAAGTATGATTCACCGAACAGGCGACAGCGCGAATACGTCCAAAGTCGACATAGCTCTCGATATCACAGCCTGCCGGAAGAAGAAGTCCAAGAATCAAAGACATTGGAATTTGCTTCTTTTCAATCCCTCATCCTACCCGCGAGCCACCTCCTGACCGTCACTTCCCTCATTTCCAACTTCGCAATAGCCTGCGCCGGGTTCTTTCGAATAAAGTCCTCCGAAGGGAGAGTCGATAATGGGGGTATAAGGACTTGTAGTAACACCAAAGTCTGTTCACCCAATCCCAAATAGTGACATGAGCGACAATAAGAAATAAAAGCAGGAGGAAGAAAACCGCACCTTCTTAACACCCGAACAAACTCGGTTTATAGTAGAAAAGTATTTCCAACTGTTTTTCGATTCTCCCTCGGCGAGGATTAGGTCGGAGCCGGGAAAAGAGGAACGGAAGGGGGAGGTGAGAGCGTCGTTTGGGTCTGCGTAATTTGGGACGACTACCACCGCGAATCTATTCACGCAGTGTTTTCTTCCATCAGTTCTGTACCAGAGAGCAGGGGACAGAAGGAAACGTACTCTGCATGACCGCCGACCGGACCTCCCTGACCATAAAGTACCCAATCCACACAAAATTTGACTCCAGACCTAGCGACCCAACCCATACTCCGATAATGATGATAAACAGCATAATTGATCAAAAACGGTGAATCCCACCTCTTCAACGCCGGGTGTAGTACGTTTAAACCAGCTGTAGGTGGGTGATTCCTAACCACAGCAGTATCCAAAAGGAATCGTTCCCAAGCGTTGAGGATTGACATTGGTGCGGAGAGGGAGTCGTCGTCGAATGGATCTAGAGAGCGAAGGGAGAGGACACCGAGGGAGAAGATGAGGAAGAAGGCTTCTTCGGGTTGGAGTTGGGTGTGTTCCGCTGTGAGCTGCCAGAGTGGGGGTGGTTGTGCTGGTGCTTTCGATTCCTCGTTCGTCTCGTCCGGCTCCTCCTCCTTCGCCTCCACATCCACTCCTTCCCGCTCTTCCACGATCTTTTCTAAGACTTTCACTAGCTCTTCTTCACGTGCTTCGTCCTCCGCTGTACCTGTCGTAACGTCGTTCGGTAAAGACGCGGAACGGCTTCCCCCATGAGTCGTCGGTGGAGTACCGATAGAAGAACCACGTTCGGAAGCAGCAGCAGAAGCAGCTAACAACTTTTCTGCTTCCCTTTCTAATTTCTTGATCATCTTTGTGCCTTTTCTTTCGATACGTCGTAGGGCGGTTACTTCTTCTGCTGTTAGACCTGCGCGCGCCGGGCGAGTCAAAGGATCGTTAGGACTTTGCAAAGGAGAAGGGCGAGTGGGAGGAGGAGGAGGAGACTAACGAGATTCCCTGCCCTCGAAAGTAGCTCTCTTATTCTCTACTCTTCTTTTCCAACTTGGTTCACTCCTTGACAAGCTACCTTTTCCGAAGAAACCTCTTCGCCAAAGGTCTGTCATATCCTGATCGCCATGTACTGAAATCGAGGTGGTAAGAGTGTCGTAGACAGCTTGTAGTTGTTGTGGTTCGAGAGGAGATTTGAAAGAGAGAGTTGATTTGAAAGAGTGGAGGAGAGATGGGGGGAGGGGAGTGATGACAGGAAGGAGGGAAGAGTAGAGTGAGAGGAAGTGTTGCCGTTTTGAGGAAGAGTTTAAGTTATCTGGTCGGGTACCGTGTGTGGCCATTTTGAAGTGGAGTTGAGGTGAGGAAGGAGAGAAACTGACGCGCGGACCAATTTGTGGTTGTTGACTTACAGTCATGTCATCAACTGATCAAACTGCAGTAGAACGCCGTCAAGTAATCTTACATCTCCTTCTCCTTTACTCTCCTTTTCGCTAATCCTCTCCTTCTCTCCACTCCAGGCTGAACTAGCCTCCAAGCGACAAAAGCTAGCAGAACTAAAAGCAGCCAGAGCAGCTCGTTCCTCCGCTCTAAACTCAACCGCTCCATCTCGCTCCTCCTCTTCATTCGGTAGAGCAGACCTCGATTCTCCAGACTCACCATCAAACGCATCTCCACGTCGTGATAGGGAGAGCGTTAATGATTTAGTCACCAGCTTGTTGGGAAGTAGGGGAGGCGCGAGCTCGAGTCTCAGCCTTAGTTTGGGAGGAGATGGGACTGGTAGTCCGACTAGGGCAGGCAGTGGAGGAATTAGTGGGAGAACTAGTAGAGCAAGTGGTGAGTTGAGTAGTAGTGGGGGACCGAGTGCGGTAGGCGCTCCTTGGAGTGAGAGGGGAAGTAATGTCGGAGCGATGCAGTTGGACGCGACAGATCTGTATGTCCTTGTCGGATTTTGAGTCCTTTTGCTTGGTACGATGTGCACTGAAATATCTTGTTGAACTACCAGCTACTCCCAACCACCAACAACAGCAGCACTCACCTCCACCTCTGTACAAGTCTACGAGCTCCCTCCCCGACCCAAAGTAGTCTACGACAAATCCATCCAAACCTCCGACGAACTCTACCTCCCTTCCACCTCCTCCATCCCTTCCACCTCATTCAGCACCTCTCCCTCCAGCTCTTCCGACCCCAACACCACAGCCGGAGGAGTCGGTCGCGAAACCGCCGAAGAGATGCGTTCCCGAATAGTTCTCGAACTAGAAGAAGAGCGACGAAAGCTCGATCTAGAAATCGAGGAAGAGAAGAAAAAAGCGGAAGAAGAATTAGAGGAGGAGAGAAAGAAGGGATTGGACGAGTCGGCGCTGAGCTCTGTTTTGGCGAGTCCACCGTTTTTGGACTTTTTGAACAGCTCGAGTAAGATTGTTCAGAGGGCGTTGAGTGATAGTTATGATTATTTGAGAGATTATACGGTTAGTTCGGTGGAGGATGGGAAAGGAGAGGATGGGGCGAGAGTTAGGTTGTTGGGGAGTTGGTATGAAGAGAGGTGGGGAAGAGGTAGGAGCGTTACTGGCGTGGAGTGGAGTCCCAAGGTGAGCTCTTTTCGTTCAGTTGTTTTTGCCTTTTTGAGAGTATTAGCTGATGAATAATTTGATGGGAACGCACTAAGTTTCCGGAATTATTCGTAGCTTCGTACAACAAAAACCCAATGGCAGTCAACGAACCCGATGGAATCGCCTGCGTATGGAACCTCCACCTCCTCGACCGACCCGAATTCGTTTTCCATTCCCAGGTGAGTCCCTTTCCTCCACCCTTTCCCTCTCCTCTTTTCCACCCTTTCCCAAACCACTAACCACTAACCACTCCCCTCAAATCACTCAGTCCGACGTCCTCTCCGTGTCCTTCACCCCCTTCCACCCCAACCTCTTAATAGGCGGTACCTATTCCGGTCAAATCCTCCTCTGGGACACCCGTTCACGGCACCCCAACCCCGTCCTCAAAACACCCTTATCCGCCTCCGGTCACACCCACCCAGTCTACTCCCTCTCCATGGTGGGTACCCAAAACGCTCACAACCTAATCTCCGCCTCAACCGACGGCACAATCTGCGCCTGGACACTCGACATGTTAGCACGTCCTCAAGAATCTCTTTCCCTAACTCATCCCGCCCACAACAAAACGGACGAAGTTTCAGTAACCGCTTTAGGATTCCCGGAGAATGAAACTACTACTTTTTGGGTGGGCACGGAGGAAGGAAATGTTTATAGTGCTAATAGGTATGATCGGGCGGGAGCGAAAGCGGGATTGGTACAAGGTGAGGTTTATAGAGGTCATTCTGGACCAGTGACGGGAATGCATTTTCATCCGGTTGCTGGTCCGGTGGATTTTTCGGATTTGTTTTTGACAAGTGGAGTGGATTGGACGGTTAGGCTTTGGAGAGCGGGGGGTGGGAATCTGGG